>JAXGGA010002439.1:0-122423 GCA_038373865.1 Uloborus plumipes | reverse complement strand
CCTCGTCGTAATCAACTCGGGGGTGGTTGAAAATTTTTTTTCGGCAGGTCACATGTTGGTAGGTACATACGCACGTGCTGACAAAGCGAAAAAACTACTCAAGATTCATTCAGGGTGAGCAAAATCAAAATTTAGACCCAAATTTGAGTAAATTTTTTTTCGTTATCACTATACTTCCTTTACTACGTAAAAGGAAGTAAAAACTGTTAGAGATTAATCTTCAGTATGGTTTTTGACTTGCATGGTCAAGTTTCCTTATTCCACAGTTTGCTCAAACTATCCCTTTAGTTGTGATTGAAATGCAATCAATGAAATATGAGAAGCATTCCAAAACTTAGAAGAACTCAAAAATGCTTTCAACTCTTAGCTCGTTCCCGTAAAAGAAAGACCCCTCACCTCCTGCCCCCTCGCCTTCCCTAAAAATCCGCGGCAATCAATGCGCTTTAGTTATCTCTCTCAGTTCCAATTTCCAAAAGTTTTTAATCCTGTCCCCTCTTTTCGTTCACATTTTATCTCGACGTGAAACGCAATGAGAATCAAAAACTGTGGAAAATCAAAATTGAAAATCTCCAAACTAGTCTCCCCAAAAACTTTTCTCCAGAAATGGCGAGTTTTTTTTTTTTTTTTTGTTTATTTTCGGGATCCCGACTGTCGATTTGGCGAATTGGATTAGAGTTTTGTTTAGGTACGCAGTGAACCGGAGCTCTAGGGATGATCTTCTTCGCTTAATGGAGAGAGTCTTAATATTTCTTCTTCTTCTTCTTTTTCTCTTTTTTTCTAATAACTGGTTTAATTGAGAATGAGAAGAAATTTTCGAGCGCTGTTTTGTACAGCAAATATAAAGAAATAAAAATAATATGAAGTTTAGCTTTTAAAGTCTTATCTTCATTAAGAGCGTAAAAATATAGTTCATGAAATTTTTAAAAATGTAAGATATATATCATGTGCTGAGTACTGCAGCTAAATAACAACAAATCTTGCAGAATAGAAGGTTTCTCTTATGTTGAAAATTTGTGCTTAAAATAACACATAAATACCTCTAATTAAATAAAGTTAGGAAACAAAATACCGTGTTTATGCAAATCTAATGCACATCCCCATTTTAAAACTTTTAATAATAAAAAAATTGTTTGTCGGCGAATGTAACGCGCATCAATGGTATGAGGAATTTATTGAATCTTATTTTATACAACATGAATCGAAACATTTCTATCTAGTTAACAGTTTATACCATCAGCGATTAAAAGTAAACGTCTTTATTAGGGATGCACCGATTAATCGGCCATAATCGGCACTTTGCCGATTATTTACAACTGGCGGAAAAAATATTTTTTAAATATTTACTTTTAAACTATGCTTTTACCAAGAAACTATGATGCATGATTTTACTAACAGCAAATAAATGTAATTTTCTACAATTATTACTATAACATGTAGTATGAAAGTGCACAGTGTAAAAACAAAACACAGAATTTATACGGTGTGTAAAACTGAATGGAATATGAAAAGTTAACCCTCAAAGCTGATATCCATATGAGACTATTAGAAATAATTGAATTCCTGAACTTTCATATTGGAATGTGCGAAATTAATTTTTTAAATAAAAATTTTACGAAAAGTGATTTTTGTCTCTCATTTTTCCGTTTTTCAGTGTCAAAGGGGCCAGCTAGATATTTTTTAATATTCAAGAAATGTTTTATGAGTGCCAACTAGCTCATTCGCAACTTTTGCCTGTCAGCCAAAAATGGATTCCAAAAAAAAAAAAAATTTTTTTTGGCCTTTTTCGGCCCACCTTACTTACTACCTAAATTTCAATCATGAGTATTTCAGTTTATTTATAATCAGTCAAATTCTGCCGATCAATCGTGGAATAAATATGCTTTAAATAAAATTACTTTAAGTATATCTTGAACAAGAAGCTACGATGAATAAATTTATAAACAAGTAAATAATGTTCTGCTAACCTAAGTATAATACGTAGTAAGTACACAAGTAAAGTGAGCAAAAACAAAACAAATAATTCAAAGAATGAAATAAAACAAAGTATCCTCAAAATTGATATGAATTTTTCAGTAAATTAATTTTTCTATTTTGAATAAATATACACATAGAAACAATGTTGCAACATTTTTCATGTGTCGATACTTCTCTTCTTAGCGTAGTTCTTTTAGATAGCCTCCAATTTTCAAAGTTTTAAATTAAATAATTACCACAATTGTTGAATTTTTACTTTCTTCTATATCTAATATATAGAAGAAAGTATTGGTTTCGTGAAAATTTTCGAATGTCGAATTTTGACGGATTTGCACGTTTTGAGGTGCGCTGAGTCCATTTCGACCATTTTTGGAAAATGTCTGTCTGTCTGTGTGTGTGTCTGTGTGTGAGTCTGTATGTGTGTGACCAGTTTTTGTGGCCGCGCTAGAGCAAAAACTACTGAATGAAATCGAACAAAAATTTTTGCACATATGTACCACCATGTGAACTGGTGCACCTGACTTTTTTTAGCGAATTCCTCCAAGGGGGTGGAGCAATCGCACGTGTTCTGCGCGGGGGTGATTGCTATATCTCAGGAAGTAACCGGCGGAATCAAACGAAAATTGGTCCATAGGTAGACCCTACTGAGTACAGGTGCTGATTCAATTTGTTTGTCAATATCTCGAAGGGGGTGGAGCAATCGCACGTGTTCTGCACGAGGGTGACTGCTATATCTCAAGAAGTAACTGGCGGAATCAAACGAAAATTGGTCCATAGGTAGACCCTATAGAGTACAGGTGCTGATTTAATTTGTGTGTCAATATCTCAAAGGGGGGTGGAGCAATCGCACGTGTTCTGCGCGGAGGTGATTGCTATATCTCAGGAAGTAACAGGCGGAATCGAACGAAAATTGGTCCATAGGTAGACCCTATTGAGTACAAGTGCTGATTCAATTTGTGTGTCAATATCTCAAAGGGGGGTGGAGCAATCAAAAGTGCTTATTTTGTCATTGCACCTACTGTATCTCGAGAAATATTGCTGAGATTTGAATGAAATTTGGAATAACACTAACCCAATATGGAAGCAAGCATCGATTAAATTTTGGCGCCAATCTCCCCGGGGGGAGGGTGGGGTGATTTTTGCGCTTAGTCAACAATGCGAAAATATAATTCATTAAAAAATCGCTTTCACGCTATTTAATTATCAAAACAGCTGAAAACTTTCAATGATTTGAAATTTTTAACTGCTGCCAGTTTCTTTTTACTAACAAATAAAATGTTTGCAATTAATCTAAACAAGGCTTTTGCCATGATTTCCAATTTCGCTCATTGATTCTGCATTTGCAGGGTTATTACGATAATTGGGAAATTGGAGCTGTCTCCAATTATTCGGGCGAGTACGTATTTTATTTTGTAACTGGAATTCATGAGATAAATATAGAAGAAAGTTTCGTGACGGCCACGACAGCTAGTTTAAATTAAAATCACTCCTAAGTTAATTTACTTTCTTTTTTAATTTTCATGTCCAGTTAAAATAATTTACAACGGTTAAAGAAATTGGATTAAAATTTTGAGATGATTTCAGGAAAATTAGGAATATAAATAAATCTTCGCTCAGAGAAATCAATCAGCAAATATTTCTATTACCGGAATTGTAAAAGAAAGAAAAAACCAGCTAAAAACACTAAAAATAATTTTCCTGATCATAAATCGACTTAGCCAATTAATCGGCCGATTATCAACAGCAGCCGATTAATCGGTAATCGGCAAATTTGCTTATCGATGCATCCTTAATAAATATCAACCTTTTTTTTTTTGAATTAATTCACATGTTACAACTTTTTTACTCAAGTTAAAAGTTATAGGTGCATATTTTTAAATGTTTAATGGATTTTTGCATGGTATATTTCGATGATTTTTCCGTGCATATAATCCGAGCTCTATAAATGAAAGAAAATCCCCTAATACGCTTCACTGCAAGTGTAGTACTATTGCAACAGAACAAGCTTTACAGAAAAAGAATCTAGAAGGAGTTTTAGTGGCGCCATCTAACGTCATTTTGTGAGATTTTAAGTAGACTTTCTAATCGTGTCAGTGACTATGTTTTGTCTTCTCTTTTTTTTTTTTTACTAACTCAGTGGCGGATTTGCAGTTTTAGGGGCCCCTTCGCAACGCATTTTTGAAGGGCATTTTGCTCGTCACAGAACAATGTAAAACATTTATCATACATGAACCTTTTTGAATCCACACTCCGGGGGCCCCTATGACCTTGGGGGGTGGGGGCGGGAGGCATCGCAATTGCGGCAGTTGTGACAAAATGACGGATTTGGGACAGTTGCGTAAATCTGTCACTTTTACCACCATGTTTTTAGCTAGCTCCTGTTATTTAGGGTCAGCGACAGATTTCGTCTGAAAATGAAATTGCACTTGTTGATTTTACTTTGTATTTGATTCTTGAGCAAAGATTTTTTATAAAAGTTGATTTAATCGAAGTCACAGGAGGTTTTTGAATTTACAGGGGTGAACTTAAAAGGTTTCATTCGGTAGAACTCTCTTTAATTGAGTTGAAATTTTATAAGTGTCATTAAATAGAAATTTCAGAAGCGTTACTTCGAACGCTCAAATATGAGTAAATACATAGATTCTTTTCAGTGATTAAAAGACATCGAATAGTTTACATGGGTGAATCAGATTTTTTTCCTTCATTGAAAGGATGTGTACTTTTTTTAACATTTTTAATGTCAATGCACTTAAAGCATCTATTGTGACTAAAAGGAATAAATTATAGACTACGAAATAAAATTGTATTGATCTTATATATTTCACGAGAAATGCATTTAGTACCCCCCCCCCCTTCCCGAAACAGAAGTCTGGTTAAGGCCCTGGTTTGAACTAAAGTGGTTCCTTCGAAAAAAAATAGGTCTAAAGAAAACAATAAGGTATCCTTGATTAGTTAAATCACACAAATAATAAAAATGCCATACCCTTATTTGTAAATTTATTTATAGACATGTTTCTAATTTTCTGTTGCATTTTTTTTTCTTTTGTCAAAAATTAAATCGTGTCTCAAATTAAATGTAACTTTTTGAAGTATTTGAAATGTTCGTTACAATTTTTTAGGCGAATAAATTTTCTTCCAATGTTCTTCATTTTCTTACAATATCCATACATGTTTTATTCGTTTTATATACATATTTCCGTGCATTTAAATTCATCAGGAAGTGGCTACCTCATCCAGGGGCTCCCCGAACTAAAATTTTTGGGAAGGGGAAAATTATCAATTTGCCGAATGAAGTTCTAATTTTACCGAATGATAAAGTGCAAGCCTGCACACATGTCGCACACACGTGACATTTAATGAGAAAAAATATTAGGCCTCTTTAGTCCTTTTTTTTAATAAAAAATATAAATAATGTTAAATATTTAAAAGAATAAATGATTTCATGTTGCAATATTTTCTTCAGATTGCCGAATCGTCAGTAAAATTTGCCGAACAGGGAAATTTTTGGGAGATCGCAGTGACCTCCCGCGACCACCCATCGGGGCGCTTCTGATCTCATCCACCATCGCACCACTCTTCCCTTGAATCCATGCTTAAAAATTTAATTCATAGGTCCCCCCCCCCTCCGTGTTTCCCTTATAAAATATCTCCCTGACATCTTTTTTCACTTGAAAGTATTTTCCGTCGAAGGTTAAATTCGCAGAAAAATCATAATTTGCTTCGTTTACTGAGAACAAAGGTGAAGTTGCTGTCTGTAATTTTTATTTTATCGTGTGGAAAAAAAATGAGAGTCTGGAATCTGGGAAGGATAAATGAGCATTAGAAAGAATAAATTTCGATGATGATTTGCTTTAAATAAAAAAGTTACACCCGCAGTCGGTAGGATTCGAACCTACGCGGGGAGACCCCAATAGATTTCTAGTCCATCGCCTTAACCACTCGGCCACGACTGCTCGACTAACTTGTCAAAAAAATATTATAATTTTATGTCTCTTAAAATCTGCACTGATTAAAATTTTCATTTCCATTTTGTTCAATATTTGAGAACACTATAAGACAATTTATAGTTTTCCATAAACTTTCAAACAAATTTAAATAATTTTTACAGCATGTTTAACTCAAAATTATCCATTAGAAGAAAAATAACCAAGTATTTAATAAACCTCTGGCAACACTAATAGAAAATAGTAAACAACATGGCAGACCATTTATCAAGCGGGCGTATCAATGTGTCTTTAATTCGGGATGATGCTCTTCGATTATTATTGGATTATCTTGACAAATGTCCCGGTGCCAAAGTACGATTAAAGAATTCCATTATTTTATAATTTCATACTCTATAAGTCTTTCTTCACGAATGAACTTCATACATGAAACTTTGTAACCCTATTATGTCGAAAGTTATATCTGCAAGACTTTTCAATGTCCTATTTTCTTAAGTAGGAGCTGCACTGTAATATGAATGTTTTTAAAAATTTATCTTACAATGCTTTTTTCATGACTAAACTAATATTGAATAACTAACTTCGTTTCGATGTAAGAAATAATAAGTTATTTTGAGCATAGTACAGAGCTAGTGGAATACCTGATATGTATCCTAAGATATTTTTTGCTTATTACTTTTGTTTTCTCCAATGCACTAAGCTCGTAGTAGTCCAATATTATAGTGATGAAAGGCTTTATTAATAATGGCGGAAGTATTGCTGATTCTAAACTCCTTTTGTTTTCTACCGTATTTAAAACATAAACTGTCTCAAAAAAAAAAAGGAAAAAAAAAAAGAACACTCCTAAATGAAAAAGTAACAATAAAAATAACGCTCTCACTGGTCAAATGTCCAACCAACAAATGACACCTCAAACAACAAAAAAATGATAAGTGGCAATTTATTGTTGTGATTTGGCTAATGGAACAACAATTTCTGATTTTAAAGTTTTGTGTTGTGCTTATGTATTTACTCATCTGTTTTCAGGCTCTCTTTTGGGACGACAAACTATCTGGTCCTTTTGGATTGATTGCAAATTTTTCACTTTTAAAGGTAAAAATGACTTTACAATGCGATATTTGTTATTTTATTACTTTTTAGGTATTATTTCTGTATCTTCAAACATCCAAAAAGGACCAAAAAGAAAACAAAATTACATTGTGTTGAACAAGGCTGTTGCAGTTAGAAAAGTCTTGTAATTTTATTTTGATGGAATAAAAAGTACAAATATGGATACTTCCTTCTATTTTGCTGTTTTCACTGATTTAGATGCAGAAACATAGAAATTGAATTGCATACACATGTTTTGTGTGTGTACCTCAAATCTATATAAATGCATGTGAAACATTAAAAAAGAAAAATATTCTATTTAAAAATTACCCCCCCCCCCCTGAAATAGCAATTGCAAAAATCATATCCTGTTCCAAATTAATAGTTGAATGATGATTTGACTAATTTTGGTAGTTATTTCCATCTTGAACGAGGAAAGCTATTCGTATTTTATGAGACAGAAAAGTTATTTTTTTTAAACTGCAAATACAGTATGTATATCTCTGTTAAGGAGAGAAAAAAAAGAAATATTTATTGCATAGTTTTGAATGGGTAACACTTCGTGTTTTCGTAGAAAATATAATTATTAAGAAGCTACTTTTTTTGTAAGTATCGATTTTTTCCAACTTTCCAGGAAAAAACTTCTTTTTTGCACTTCCTCAAGATTTCCAAAAAATTTATAGCTCTAATATTGCCTGATTGTAGCTAAACATAAATCACAAAATCAATGAATTACCTGAAAATGTATTTTAAAAGATCTTTTTATTTAGTGTTTTATTTTGTACTGTGCCTTTGATACAAGGGCGGATCCAGCTTCTGGTTGAGGGGGTTATTATTGGAAGGGGGGGGGGGGGGATCAAAGTGCAGTTTTTTTGCAAAAAATGTTGTGTTTGGCAATTTTTCATAATATTTGTCTCAAAAACTATAGTCTTATCCTATATTTGGTCGCTTAAAGGGGGGGGGGAGGGTTCATGGCCCACCCCTTTGGATCCACATCTGCTTTGATAAACAATTCAAGAAGAATTCTTATACCTTGTAAAATATTTTGTTCTTTTTGTGTAGTTTATTTGTTTAATCTCAATATTGATTTATTTTATTCTAGGAGCATGATGTAGCTGAAATGTTTCCTGTCAAGCCTAATATTTTTCCTTCAGTGGAAGCCCAAAACATCATATTTATTGTTAGGCCAAAATTAAATTTGATGGACATTATTGCCGATTATGTGTTGAAGTAAGTTTTAGTAATATTTTCAGATACTTTACCTTAAATATTACTTCTGGTTCTATAAATTGAATGAAATGGAAATCTTATCAAATGAATGAAGATCTCCCTTTTATAAAACATGAAAGTAATTTAGATTGTTGAAATGCAAGTCGTGAGATTCTGATGAACTATCTTGTTGTTTGTAATTAAATGTTTTTGTCACTATGCCAAAATCAAGGATGTGCATTGCTTATCCCCCCCCCTCGCCCCCAGAGCAAGTACTGGGATGAATGGAACATCTGAAATTACACCTCAAAATAAAATGCAAAACAATTTTTCTCTTGCTTGTTCAGTGGATGTATCAACTTTAGATTCTTGTTGTTGCATCTTCTGAAGGAGGGCTAGATATAATTTTTCATTTTATTTTGACACGTAAATCTGGTTATTTCATTTCGGCCTATTCTCTCTAGTGTACTGTTTGAAATATTATGCATAATATAAACTCTGTCTTCAGAATTATATTTGCATTATAACACTCTTGATGTGGAGGAGAATAAAACAATTTCTTTATCATATACCTTAAATATTTTGCTGTGAATTAAGCAAAAATTGTTCTTATTCATTTTTTAATATGTCTTGTAAAAATTTGTCCAAATCATCCCTGAAACTGGGATAAAAGCAAATCTTTACAATCCTTATGTGTTTGTAAATTTTTATTCGCAGATTTTGTTTTTCTTCTTTAGAGTGGAAGGAACAAGGCACTCAAAAAAAGAATTCCATATGCTTTTTGTTCCAGGGAAAAATGTGCTCTGTGAAGAAAAGTTATCGGTAAGATAATCAAATTATTATTTGTTCAATTTATCTTTAATGTACTTTGAAGTAATATTTATAGCATTAAATTTTTTTTATTTAGTTCACAAGTACATAGAGCATCTTCAGTCTCATATTATAGTGTTTTAATTGCAGCGAATTTCATTTAAAAATTGGCCTTTAAAAATTGAATAGAAGCCTATCATGGCAGAAAAGAAGTTTGAACCTATCGTAAAAAAATGTCTGCATAGTGTATTTTTGTTTGAAACAAAGCATGTCCAATGTGAAAGGTTGATTTTACGTGTGAGTTGTGAAATGAACCACATAATATGCTACAAATTGCAACGGTTTAATTTCTGTCATTTGTTCAAAGCCTCCTTGCTTGATGTTATTATTATTGGTCAATATTCAAACTTTCAAATTATTTTAAACTACAAACCTTTTTCAGTCAGTTTGCACTCATAAGTATTCCTTTGAGAGCAGGCAGTATGAGGCCATGGCACGCTGCTTCGAGCAATTCCAAGTGGAGCATTAAACTTTGATGCCTTCGAGCATTTTGTGGCTAGTCTTTCAAGTTGTTAGCTCTGCCGCTGGTTCTAGTGAGTCACTTGGTTAAAAATATTCTGCTTTCAACAGACATGCATTTATAACTGCTTTCTCTTTTCTAAACCAGGGTTATTTAGTTTAATCCATGTGGATTTAAACTGTGGTTTCTACCAAATGTTTTTCATTTTTTGACATTAAAAAAATTTTTTTTTTAATTTAAAAACCAAATTGTTTCCTTTCAAAAGTTTTCATAAATTATACACATTATTAGAAATTATAAAATTCATTTAATGCAAAGTAACTAGCAAGCATTAGAGATAAATTACACATTAATAAATTTTCAAACTTATTTTTTTAATGTAAGGTAAGTTTACAAAATCATTTTTCATTCTTTGCTTTCCCTTCCCTTTTTTTATTTATTTTTTATTTAAACAATGTAATATATCTAATCAATGCAACTTTCATATTATTTAGCACATTAATGTACAAAGCAAAACAACTGAGTGTCTCTGAAATTATATAGAGAAAAAATTGAAGTAGTTTGTTGTCTTTATTTGTTATATTTATGTATTTATTTTTCATTTAATTTTTATTTAATCAATGTAATATATCTAATCAATGCAACTTTTCATATTATTTAGCATATAAATGTACAAAACAAACCAACTGAGTGTATCTGAAATTATATAGAGAAAAAATTGAAGTAGTTTGTTGTCTTTATTTGTTATGTTTATGTTTTTTTTTCTCAGCCTTTTAAATTTCAAAGTAATCCCAAAAGTATATTTCAGCCATAACTTCAATTTACTGCCTGATTTAGTTTAGTTAATATAAATCTCAACTGTGCCAAGTATTTAAATGGCAAGAGAAAGAAATAATTACAGAAGCCGAAGAGCATTTGAAGGCATGAAATGGCGCTAATAGTTGCGTTTTTTGTCTTATGCGGTTTATCCAAGATAGTCAGAGCAAGGAGTAACAAGAAGTTCTGTCAAGAACTAAACGAGCCTACTTTCCCGTACATCGACATCGGCATTCTAGCATCTGATCATTATTCTCTTGATTAACTAAGACTAAAAATTATGTCAAACATACCTTTTTAGCACTTGAAGCTGATTTCTAAAAGCAAAATATACCTCTCTCATCAGATGAAATAGACACATAAAAAGGAAATAAATGAATAAATAAAGTTTTGTCGCACCTTTTAAAGAATGTAACTGTTAGTTCTTCCGTAGAAAAATTCCTCAATTGTTTTCAAAAAAAAATTAAAAGTACAAAGTACATCAAAACACATTTTATCAAAGAAAGAAAAAAAAAGAAAAAAAAAACTCGTCCATTGATAAAATGTCTCGAATTTCACTTTTAATCCGTTGCCAGTTGTTAAATATAAATAAAGAATAAAATGCCCTAGTGAATGAAACATTTTTGTTACAAAAAAAATCGTCTGCCAAAAATAATAATAATAATAATAATAAATTCAATAAAACAAATGAATAAATAAACAAAAAATCGTCTGCACAGTCAGTCATTTTTTTCAGACTGTTTACTCAAAAGTTATTAGGGGTGACAGCTTGCTTGAGCGGTTCAATGTTGAACGAAAAATTGTTCAAATCGGAAATGTAAATATGGGAATGAAGTATCCTTGAAAAGGTCTTTCCAACAAAAAAAAGTTTGTTCAAATCGGACTGTTCATTAAAAAGTTAGTATCGCGGGACCGGTTATTTGAACGGCTCAAAGTTGAACCAAAAATTGTTCAAATCAAAAAATCAAATATGGGAATGAGCTGTACTCGCCGAGATCTTTCCAACAAAAAAAAGTTTGTCCAAATCGGAATGTTCATTTAAAAGTTATTAGGGGGGGACAGACAGACCGTCAGACCGACCGACAGACCGACACACAAATTCCCCATCTCAATACCCTACTTTCAAATTTTTAATTTTTCGATATTCATTTTACCTCTTTATTTTTTTAACGCGATATTTTTTGGACTTGGCGATATTTTTTCGATGCATTAAGCTACTTTTAATACTTTTTTCGTCTTTCTTTTATTTTTAACGGGAAAGTAGGCTAAAAAAGATGCTTCCAATTTTGAAAGCTGAAAATATCCATGCAATTTCCTACTGTCACAACAAAATTTGATGCCAAAATTTTACCTTTCAAAGAACTTTTCTTGTTTCCAAAGTAACAAAAGAAGTCCCCTGTAAAAATTGTGGAATTAAAATGTGTTAAAAGTTAATTTTCAGTGTTTGGATTTGTACTGTAAAAAATAAGTAACACTTTAGGATTGGAACAAACTTTAGAACGTATCTTTTATTCAAGGCTTTTAATTAACGTTCTTTTTTAAATAAAGAAATTGTTCCTAAATGTACTAAAGCAGGAGAAATAATGTCAAAAAAGAAAAGCATGATGATTTTCTTAACTCCTATTCCTATTCCTCCTATTTTTATAACTGTTTTCACTGATGCATTAAATAAACTATTGCATGATCTGTAACTGTTTTTTAAAGCTTTAAATGTGTTGATGTTTTGGATTTTAAAATCATGTTATGTATATCAGACTTGTAGGATTCATTTGTAGATACTTCAAAATTAAAAGAAAATACATGATTTAAATTTACCTTTATTTTTTTATCACAGAAAGCTATAGTTAAGAGGAAATTAATTTGCATGATTTTATTTTTGGGTATTTTATTTATAATTATTTATATCTTTAATCTTATAGCAATTTATTTCTTCAGGCTAAGGTGTATTTAGCAGGGCTGCAGAGTCGCATGAAAAATGGTCGACTGCGACTCCGGGATTTTGAAACTTCCGACTCCCGACTCCTGCTTTTTAGCCTACTTTCCCGTTAAAAATAAAAGAAAGACGAAAAAAGTATTAAAATTGGCTTAATGCATCTAAAAAATATCGCCAAGTCCAAAAAATATCGCCAAGTTAAAAAGAATATCGCCAAGTCCAAAAAATATTGCCAAGTTAAAAACATAAAAAGGTAAAATGAATATCGAAAAATTAAAAATTTGAAAGTAGGGTATTGAGATGGGGAATTTGTGTGTCGGTCGGTCTGTCGGTCGGTCTGTCTGTCCCCCCCTAATAACTTTTGAATGAATATTCCGATTTGGACAAACTTTTTTTTGTTGGAAAGATCTCGGCGAGTACAGCTCATTCCCATATTTGATTTTTCGATTTGATCAATTTTTGGTTCAACTTTGAGCCGTTCAAACAACCTGTCCCGCGATGCTAACTTTTGAGTGAACAGTCCGATTTCAACAAACTTTTTTTTGTTCGAAAGATCTTATCAAGGATACTTCATTCCCGTATTTACATTTCCGATTTGAACAATTTTTCGTTCAACATTGAACCGCTCAAGCAAGCTGTCACCCCTAATAATTTTTGAGTGAACAGTTCGATTTAAATAAACTTTTTTTTTGTTCGAAGGATCTCAGCAAGGATACTTCATTACAGTATTTAAATTTTCAATTTGAACATTTTTTCGTTCAACATTGAACCGTTCAAGCAACCTTTCCCCACCTAATAACTTCTGAGTGAACCATCCGAATGTAATAAACTTTTTTTTGTTTGAAAGATCTCGGAGAGGTTCATTCCCTTATTTCGCTTTTTGGTTTGAACCATTTTTCGTTCAATATTGAACCGTTCAGAAAAAAATTTAACATTAGCGTCTACGGGGAATTTAAGTTGAATGTTGATCCTGGAACTTGAAGTCGGATTTCCTTCAAACTAACTTTGTAAAAAAATGGTTTTGATAAATAATGTTTGTAAAGTACTTTTCTGAATAATCTTCTGTGAGGACTCTGATTCCGACTCCGACTCCACAAACATGGCGGAAATGCAAGCTCAGAAAAAAATGACTGACTGTGCAGACGATTTTTTGTTTATTTATTCATTTGTGTTATTTTATTTATTACTATTTTTTTTTTTTTTGGCAAACGATTTTTTTTTGTAACAAAAGTGTTTCATTCACGAGGGCATTTTATTCTTTATTTATATTTAACAACTGGCAACGGTTTAAAAGTGAAAATCGAGACATTTTATCGACGGACGAGTTTTTTTTCCTTTCTTTGATAAAATGTGTTTTGATGTACTTTGTACTTTTATTTATTTATTTTTTTTTTGAAAACGATTGAGGAATTTTTCTACGGAAGAACTGTAACAGTTACATTCTTTAAAAGGTGCGACAAAACTTCATTTATTCATTTATTTACTTTTTATGTCTCTATTTCATCTGATGAGAGGGGTATATTTTGCTTTTAGAAATCAGCTTTAAGTGCTAAAAAGGTATGTTTGACATAATGTTTAGTCTCAGATGATCAAGAGAATAATGATCAGATGCTAGAATGCCGATGTCGATGTACGGGAAAGTAGGCTCGTTTAGTTCTTGACAGAACTTCTTGTTTTAAATTTTTTTTTACCCAAATGAGAAGAGTTAAAAACCCTAAACAAAGGTTGAAATATTAAGTCAATTTTTTAAAGTTTCATCTTTATTCATGGTCGTAGACAGGACTCACTTGGGGGGGGGGGGTAGCAAGTAGGGGTATCCCAGTTGGAGGTCATAGGAGGTCATTGGGACCTCTCAAAAGGTTCGCTTTTCTCAAGAATTCTCGCAGGTAATTTCACCGCATTTACCTCAATTCTCGGAGGTCACTGTGGCCTCCGAAAAAGTTCATTTTCTCCGGAGCAAAAGACAAGTGCCGCTCTTGCCATTTGACTCCGGCCAGACTTTATTTTAACACATTGCATTTTTGCTGCAAATATTTTAATTCACTTGCATAAGCCCAAACATAGCAATTCATTTCACAAAGCAGACCCACTGTTTGGAAGCCCTTTTTAATGATCCTAGATGCGTAGGATTTGGATATTGGAAGCTGAAAATTTGTACATGTTAGTTTCAAAGATATGTTTTCACCTCCATAAAATGTCATCCAAATCGGAGGTGGTTGGAGTCGACTAGGGCTGCGACATCGATGTCGATGTTTTGGAAACATCGATGTTTTTGCTAAAACATCGATGTTTTTACCATCGATGTTTGAGAGTCGATGTTTTCCCAACATCGATGTTTGGGTTCGATGTTTTTTTCGATGTGGATGTTTTATAATCCATAAAAAAAAGCTTGATAAAAATATGCGATATACAGACGCATTAAAAAGTTCTCATCCTTAATCAGAAGTTTCAGTATTAATCTCAATAAAAAAACATTTTCTATGATTATTATCGATGTTTTGCTCTCGATGTTTCTAAAACATGCCTAATTTGCTTTCGCCATATTTTTTTTATTTTTATTTATTTCATTATTATTCTTTATGTGAATGTTTTATATTTCAGCAAAAAAAAAAAAATCATTAAGATATGCGGCGACATCGATGTCAATGTTTTGGAAACATCGATGTTTTTAACATCGATGCTTTGGTGTCGATGTTTTTAAAACATCGATGTTTTGGGTTCGATGTTTTTTCCGATGTCGATGTTTTTTCATTTTGAATTAAACATGTAATAAAATTTCTCACAGAGAAGTGACATCGAGGGAAAAACATCATCTTCAAAATGAAAAAACTTGACATTAAAAAATAGACCCAACAACATTCAATTTCGGAAACATCATCACCAATGTCGTAACCCTAATACATACGAAATGCACCCGGAATTAATGTCTGACAAAAAAAAAAGTGCAGGAGCCCTTTAGTTATCATTTATTGAATCTCATTTTCAAACCCAAAAAGTCTAAATTCCCGTCAAACATGCAAAAATTCGTCTACATTTTAAAAGTGCTACAGCTGAGCTCCTATGATTTTCCATACGAATTAAGCTCATTTATGTCTTTCATCCACAATGTCTGAAAAATAGCATAGAAAAGAAAGAAATGTAAATCTGTTGCTGCCGGTGAGTCTGGAATTTCCAAAACTATACCTCTTTTACCGAATAATGAATGCATTTAAAATAAACAGAGGGATTTTTTCTTGACACATCATAAACATTAACAGCGACAGGAAAACCTTCTCTGGTCTGTTTTTTTTTTTTTTTTCAGTTCACTTGCTAAGTGCGGTGTTGTACATAAATTCACATTTCTAGCTCCTAATAATAATTGTTCATTGTTTGGAACAAATTTGTGTTTTATGTAATGAAAATAATTCTTTATCATCATTGAACTGACGGTAAGTGCTATGATACATTTTTTTTCTTGGATTCATTTTCGAGGTAGATTAATTTTCAGTATTATTCAAATAGAAAATATTTCCTTTTTCTATAACTACTTTGAATAAATTTTTGCATGTTTAATTATCAGTTTTTATTCTATTCAAGGTTCAATATGGTTCTATTCAAGGTATCAATACGTGTTGCGAAATTATTCTTATTAATTTATATTAAGGACTCAAAATTCATTATATTTTCAATGTATTTGTCGAGTGCTTATTCTTTTTTGTATTGCTTAAATTAATAAATATATTTGTTTATAAACTTTATTACTGGCTTTACTTTGACATTTTAGAAATAAAAGTTTTATTTAAGGCATCGACACAATGCCAAATGAATTCTCTGACCCTCTTGAAAATATTTGTTAGAGATTTGTATTCAAAAATGTACGCAAAATATTTGCAAAAAGATCGATGTTTTAAAACATCAATGTTTGAGAACATCGATGTTTTTTTGTCGATGTATCAATACCATCGATGTTGTAATTTCTAACATCGATGTTTTGTAAACATCGATGTTTTGCCTTCGATGTCGCACCCCTAGAGTCGACATGTTTTTCAGCGACTCTGACTCCGATTCCTTTGGCCTAAAATCCGTCCAACTCTTTGACTCCGACTCCGCAGCCCTGGTATTTAGTAATAGTTAAAAATTTTCAAACAGGAAGCTCTATTTATTGGGAAATTTAGTTACAAATTTTTACTCTTAATTATTTTATTCATTATCAAGAAATTCGGTACAAATGAGAGTGTTTAACATTCATCAACTATTAATTAAGTCTTAATGATTTTATTAAAATAAAATTGTTCTTGCAAATAATGTTAAAACCAAAAAATCATCCATTTTAATGATTATATGCATATGGTCCACTATTACATTTTTCACAAGAAACAAGTTGCACATTCAAACCTTTTAAATGTTAATGATCACAATATTTTTATTTATCTTATTATCCTATTAGATGCTTCATTTTTTAAACGTAACCTATTAATCTTGCAGCAACGTGGTGTTTGGGGAAATTTCACTAACATCTTTGACTGTAATATCGAGCTTTTCCCTGTTGATAGTGATCTTCTATCTATGGAAATGGAAACATCATTCAAAGTTGGTCCTTTTTATTATTATTTCTATGTATCTAGGCTTTGTGTTTGATATTTATTTTGTTACAAGATTCTCTTATGATTTTCCTTCGCAACCCAGTCTCAGTTATTTTTGTTCATTCATTTAATATGTTAATAATTATATATTTTTAAATGAATTATACTAAAAGATTCTCAAAAATATGTACTATCAATTCCTTTCTGTTAAAAAATAAATCAACAAATGAAACAAAATAAATTGAAATAAGTAATGATAAGGATTGGAATTAAATGATTGTAAAATAAAAAGAGCAACATAATTGAGCTTTCTTTTTTAATTCCCTCAGTATTGTAACAACAGCTTAAAAACAGTTTTTTTAATTTAGGAATGCCATGTAGAGAATGACATGACAAGTATGCACCATGTAGCCAAAGCACTCATGACTATTCAAGCAGTTTATGGAATCATACCGAACATCTATGGAAAAGGGAAGTGTGCAAAGGTGATAAAAACTATGCTAGCTCTTTCTCCTCTCATGTAAAATGTTATTCATGTGCTTGTTATAATAATATTTGTTACTGAAGCGCATGAATAAACTTTGTGTTAGGTTTATTTTAACATGTATAGAATGCATAAATTTTATGAAATGGGATCCAGTCTCATCGACCCTCAGCTCTTTATATTTCATACCAGGACCGTATTTAAAGGGTGCATTTTTAGGGTTCAAAACCCCATCCAAAACGTTTCAAAAGTATTTTTAAAAAATGCTGTTCATAATTTTTTTACTGAAATAATTGTTGCTATTTTGTTTTAAATTTTCTTATTTATTTTTCAATTTTATTTGAAAAAATGAATTTATCATTATTGAATAAGTGTACAGATTAAGTGTTTTGTCTGGAGTATTTATTTTTATTGTCGCTATTGTAAACATCATTTCCTACCGAACAATTGCAGTTTTCTTCAAATTTTGAATACCACTAGCAAAAAATAACAAATATTTAACATGGCCAAATGTATGCATCAGATTTTTTTTTTCTTTCATTGAAAAGATAAGTCATTATTTTATTTTCCATGTTAATGCCCTTCAAGCATCCATTGTAGCAAAAAGCAATAGAAAATAGAATATGAAAAATCAAATTTTATTAATCATATAAATTTTACGAGATGCTTTTGGCCACATAGACCCCATTCAAATCTGAGTGAACCCATGGGATCTTGTGTAGACACTTTTTGACTCCTATTCTTCAGTAATTTCTTATTTTTGTCTTGCCCTTCATCAAAGGCAAAAAAAAAAAAAAAAAAACACACACACACACACACAAAAACATACTTGGTTTTGTATAAGATTTTGCCAGTCTTGGAATTTTAGGCATTTGAACTAAAATGCTGCATTTCAATTTATTTGCAGCAAGTGTATGACCTCATGAGCCGCCTTCGGCGAGAACTGTCTGGCCGAGAACCTCAAACAAGTCCGCAAATAGACTCCCTCCTCTTGCTTGATCGCTCCATAGACCTTATTTCTGTTCTAGCAACCCAGTTGACTTACGAGGGACTCCTGGATGAAATTTTTGGTGTGCGAAACAGTAAGTAGCCTCATTTGCTCTCAAAAAAGTGCAAAATGTATTTGTGCCCTTCTGTTATGTGTAAATTCAATATGATATTCAACAAAAATTATAATAAAGTAAACTATCAGAATAATTCAAAATAAACTAAAATTATTAATTTCTGAAAAAGAGTTCTAATTTTGTGGCACAAAGATCAAAAGCAATACAAAAGTTATGTTCTTACAGCAAAACTTAAGTTCAGATCAATGTCTGATACACTGTAAAAACTTGAAATAGAAATAATATAAAAAATTATTTACCTACTTGTTGGTATTGGAATGGTTTAAAATTCATGAATCCTTGCTTTGTTCTCTACCAATTTCATTCATTCATTTTCAAGCAGATAATTATCAAAATTAAGTAGAAATATTTATCGTTTTAGTTTAAATTTTTGAATTAACTTGGTTTGTTGTTAATACTTTTTACTTGTTATTTTTGTGAACCTTTTAATTTTTTGCAGTCCACGTTGCTACCTTTAAAATTGTCAGTTTTTATTTCCCACTCGATTCTTCCAGTGAGTTATGTGTTTGTTTCTGTATCATACTTATACTTAACAGCATCCTGTACTTCTTTTTGTTGGACGCAAAATATTCAACTGAAATTGGGTCAAGAGCTTCAAAATATATATCTCCTTAAATTTTGGAGAAAAATCATATCTTTGACATTAAATTAGTGTTATTATTTTAATTCACACTTGAAATATTAAAATATTATTCCCATTATAAAAAACAACGTTCTACTTAACTAAAACTGTTGAAAAGATAGCTAAGGAATTTAATTCCTACTTTTTTCTCGTTAGATATTGTCGGCATACCTGAAAAGTCGAAATCGGCCGATGGCATGCAAGTGATGCCTGCTGAAATAAAACAGTACGAGCTGAAATCTTCAGAGGAATTGTTTGTAGAACTAAGGGACAAGAATTTCAACGCTGTTGGACCCATTTTGAGCAAGAAAGCCAAAAAGCTCACAGCTTTGGTGGATGTAATAATATTCTCTATATTTACTTATTTATAATGCCTTATGATAGCTTTTTTTTATCAATGATTATTTTTTCCCCTAATGATCGCTTTTATAATATTTACACTGGTAATAATAAAAGTAAAGTAAACAGCATTAACCCATTAATGCCTAGCATCCCTTTTTAGGGATGGTCCACAAAATATTTTTGAATTTTCCAAAAATGAACATTTTGACCAATTATTACTTTGGTATTGTTTCAATTCATTATCAACAGATTGCAGCACATAACCATTGTAAAGTGTGTTCTGCAGCTGTTTTATTATGATCTTTATCAAAATTACATCGTTCACAATCTCAAGAACAAAAAGCTAAGTTTTTAAAATTATTCCCAGTTTATGTTAATTGCTGCTTTTATTTCTTGTTATAAAATATCTTTTTAAATATTATATCGTAGGTAGAAAAATAAATAGCAAAAAATGTATATACCCTCTGGTGCATAGTGTCCCTTTTTAAAAACGATTTTTCGTTTTTTAATAAAAAAATTACTTTTTACATGATATTTTTAAAATTATTTTTCCTGTCTATTAAACACTATTTGTAACCAGTAAACAAAATATCTTTGGGGAAAAAAATGTCAAGCATTAATGGGCTAAAAATGCTTAACTTTGCGAAAAATTATGGACAGATAAAATTCCTTCCGAAGTTGGATGTAATAAAGGCATCTCCAACTTATATGGGATTTTTTTTAGCTTACGACAATAAGCTTTATTTTGCACTGATAAAGAGATACGTTCTTTGTTAGTCCAAAATATATATCTGCAAATTTGTTTGCTTATAAAATTGTTTAGTTTATTTTCACTTTTTAGTGCAAAGGTATTTCTTTATTTCTCACAGGTAATAATATTTTTAATTCCGACTTTTTTTCATAGTACCTGATGGTTATTTTTTTTTATTTTAATGAG
Source organism: Uloborus plumipes (assembly GCA_038373865.1). NCBI lineage: Eukaryota > Metazoa > Arthropoda > Arachnida > Araneae > Uloboridae > Uloborus > Uloborus plumipes. The sequence continues at coordinate 102,057 of JAXGGA010002439.1, read as the reverse complement.
TAGTTTAATGATTGTTTTTTATTTTCTCGAATCAGGTTCCTCCTGTATATACACAGTAGATGGGCTCCTAGAAAATACTATGTTGTGTGAAACAGCCTTGTTCAACAATAAAAGTTGTTCAGAATGTTTTTTTCATAAATTTATATTCCTATAAGTGGGAGTGTAGAACATTTCTGTGGGCTATTCTAGGTAATGTGCAAAAGAAAAGAACAATGTTTGAGAAAACCTTGATTCAAATCCAGATGCCTTGTTAACACATGTTTATTACACATTCAATGTATTCCTTTGGTTGTTTAGGGCTAATTTAAGAAGCTCTTAAAAGCTTTGACCTTTTCAAGATAAGAGGGAAATTATCTGTGAATCAGATACTAAACAAATCTAATGAGGATAATATCTTACTGAAAAAATTTCACAAAACAAACAAAAAATTGTTTCTATGTTTTAAAACCTTTCCTTCAATGCTGAACTCAAATATCCGCAACATTAGATGAACTTTCTGGCTATTAGAGCCCAGCATAAAAGAAGGCGCTTTTAACTACCTAAAGCAATTGTTCTTGAATGCTAAAATTTCTGTTTGCACTTTCCCTGTATTTCTTTTGGTTTGCATTTTATTCTTTCTGTAAAGTTTTTTTAACCTTTGATCGTAGACTTTTATTTAGGAAGAAATTTATTATTTGTGTATGCATGTTTTTTTTTCTACCCAGGCTTTGAGAATTAAATAAGGGCAATTAAAAAGTTAAATTACTTTGCAGGTTACTATATATATGTATTTGAGTTGAATTTATCTTCTGAATTTAGATGCTTAAATATTCTTTTTGTTCTGAAATGTTGCAAGTTAGAAATAAATTCTTTTAACTAAACTAAATGATTTCAAGAAAAGATAAAATTTGATTTTCAATAGTTAATTTATCTTTTTTTCTATTTTAACATTGGTAATCTTTTTTTTTTATTTTAGGAAAGGCATGCAGCAAAAACAATTCCTGAAGTGAAGCAATTTGTAACAAAACTGCAGTACATACAAGATGCAAAGAAGTCTCTAGCTACTCGTATGTATTGCACTCAGAGAGCTTTGGCTTTGTAAATTAGTCTTTAGTGAAACCCTCAAAATTATACTTGAATGTTTTGCACAATTGTTATTGTGGTCCTCGAGAGTTAATTTTCATTAAATAGGATCTGAACTTTACTTGGAGATAAAAGTGTGAACCTTGTTATTTGTTTGCTTCAAATTCTGTTATAGATGTATGTTTTGTGCTAGGGATGGACTGATAAAATTGACCGATTACCAATTAGAGCTGATTAATGATAAGGCGTTTTTCTACTACCAATTTTACCATCACTGTTTTTTTGCTTCTTATACAATTCCAAGCTTAGAAATAGTAAATAATTTAATTCTGAGAGAAGATTTTTTTTCCTCTTTCCTAGTTTTCACGAAATATTTTCAATATTTTATCAAATTTCTTAGAACTAATTTTCATATTATTGTCAATAATATTATTAACACAATGTTAGTTATGTTAATTGGCCAAAAAAAGGGGGAGGGGGAGTCTGTGGTGAGCACTCCATTTTAGGAGTACTTTTAATTCAAAATTTTAATATTCAGCAGCAATTTAATTCAAGACTTTTATTCTTTGTGAAAATTAGAGGTTATCTAAAAGCACTGTGCTAAGGAGAAAACTATCGCCACATGAAAAATGTGTTTCAACATTGTCTACTTATATTATTCAAAGTAGGAGAATTAATTAAAAAAAAGCTTCATATCAACTGTGAAGATTATTATTACTGTTAATAAAATTGTTCATCATAGTTTCATAGTGAAGATACAGGGGAGACGGACGGTTGTGACGCGGGGCGGTTGTCACAGTCATCATATTAGCTAAACCATAATTAATACCTGGTCGAAGCAAAGAGAGAGAGTATCAGCATGTTTGTCTGAATGTGTGTCAAAGCATTGCGGTAGCCATCGAGCGACATTAACGCTAGCAGAGGGGTTGGTTACTTTTTAACAGTCAAAAGTAAGTTTTTTTGTTCGATGTCTTTTAGTAATTCCTGTTGAATGGGTACAGATAGAGAACTGAAAGCTTTCTCCCCGTTAGTAGTGAACCTTAATAGTGAAATAGCAGTGATTACTTTTTATGTAGGCTATTTTGTATTGCCATGGCGATTGCTGTTTTCAAAAGTAGTGGGTTGGGGTCGGTTGTGACAAATTGCGTGGGGACGGTTGTGACACGAGTAAAACATGTTTTTATCATATTTGATGTCCATAATACGCTTGGAGAAGACAGAAATAAGGCAGTGTGACCTAATGAAATATAAAGAAGCTTATAAAGAAGTGAAACTTTTTTTTCTTTCGGACAGCTTTGGAAATGCAACGTTAATCGTAAGTCTTTGCTACGAAACATTCATTCGTAAACGCGATGGAGCCGGCCGGCGCTGTCACAATGAAAACAACTTGTGCATAGGTTATATTGCTCATAATAAAGTGCTTTTGAGTTTACATATACGCTGAAAGCAGATATGAGAGTAAAATCGCTACTGAGAAATGGTTCTGTTCATTTATGAATATAAATGTTTCACGTCTGTTCGTGTAGCTCATGCAACTAGCCTTTCAAGAGTAACAAGCTTCAATAAAACAAATAAATGCGGAATCTTTCCTTGATACTTGAGAATTGTTATGAACAGACACGGTTATGACCCACAGGATGTGCATAATGTTGCCAAAACAGACGTTACGAAATTCCAAAAACCTGATATTTTTGTAAGACTTGGTATAAGGCTACTTCAACTGAACGAGACACATTGTTAAATGTTAAACTTTCCCAGATGAAGGTTATGTTGAATTATGTTTAATATTACTTGAAATTAAAAGTGATCTAGACTGTTTTGCTGTATTTTTGAACTTGTCACAACCGACCCCAAGCATTGTCACAACTGCCCCTGGGTTGGGGTCGGTTGTGACATTTTTTCCTTTTTTGTTTAATTTGGTGCTGTGAGTTAACTATTGTACAGGGCGAGGACTCAGTCACCTTTCTCACCTTTAGTCACCTTTTGAAAATTTGGTCACTTTTTGTCACCTTTTGGAATTTTTGTCACCTTTTTAAACCTTTCTTGAAATGTGTTTTAGGAAAATCTATTTTTCATAAATTAAATTTTTGAAGAGTATAAATATTCTTTTCTTCACCTGAAAATAAATGGAATTTTGAAAAAAAAAAAAAAAGATCAGTCCTTCAACCATTAAAAAAACGTTTCAACTGAGGCTCATTTACAAAGCAAAGCCTATAGAAGCACCTGTTTAAAAGTTTCAAAAAACAGGTGCACATTTTCCAAGGATACTTGGCAGTTCTTTTTCTTTTTTTTTGTTCGTGAAACAAAATTCGGTTGGTGATTTGCATAGAGATGGGATTTTCACTCATTCTCTATTGTCAATACTTTTTAGTGAACATCTTTGTATTTACAGAGAAACAAGAAAAAAAATGCGGATGATTTTGCAATGAGCTATTAAAAATATGAAAAAAAAAAAAAAATATGTTCATTAAATACATAGTCATTATCTTCACTTCATAATTTCAGGTATAAATTTAATTGATATTTAAGAAAATTCTTTGAACATAACGAGGGGTGATTGTGCTCTAGTATTTAATCGGATTTCGGTATTTTCATGATCGAAAATACCAGAAATAAAATGTTTTTAACTATGCTTTTATCTTCCCACCTCAGGATTTTTTTTGCTTTTTCGAATTTCCGATGATTATACCGATAATTTTTAATAATATTCATCGAATATAAGTTTAAGATGCCATTCTAATTGTTTTTTGCTTTAATAAATTATTTTAATTTTTTTGATTTTGATGCCTTCATTTAAAAAAATATGAGAATCGAATTTTTATTAACTTTATTGTTCATTTACAGTTTAATTAAATGCATACACAATATTTTGACTAAAAACTATTTGAAACTATTCAAATGTAGGAAATGTGTTGGTTTATGAAAGGAAATTAATTATTATATATGTATAGTTATAAAATTAGGTGTGCTTAATTAATAGAGGCTTTGGTTTGAAAAAAAAACAGTCCCCCATCTCCCACACACATACACATTTTCTCTTTAAAACTTTCAGGTATTTTTTTATGAACTCACAATCACCCCTGCATAACATAGAATTTACACTGAAAGTTTTTTGAAAATATATCTTAAAATGGTTTATTTTGTTACTTCCAGTTCTATCATATTCATGTTCAGAATCTAGGTCTTTTGAAATAGTATGTAGGCTACTTTTGGTAAAAGTCAGAAAAAAGGATAATCGTTTTCTGCTTTTTCATTTCTTAACAAATTACTTTTGGTCACCTTTTAGACTTTTTTGTCACCTTTTACTCACCTTTGTTTTAAAATTTGTCACCTTTCTCACCTTTTTCAAAGACCATCAGCAGTCCTCGCCCTGATTGTACTTAGGGAGAAAATTTTAGTGTTTATAAGCAGGCAAATAAACACTTTAACATAAAAACAACTTTAAACCAGCTCACAGGCATTGCTAATGGATCTATGGGGGAGCAAATAAAAATTGTCACAACTGTACCCAGTCTCCTCTACTTTAAAGAATAGTATTTGAAAAATATTTTTCGACCAATCATTCGGAACGATTTGGTTGATTATTAATAATCGGCAAAGTGGCTGATTATGGCTGATTAATTGGTACTACGGATTAATCGGTGCATGCCTATTTTATATTACATTGCGTTACATTCTAATATCCCCTGCATCTGCCACTAAATTAGGTTTAGCTGGTTATATTGCAATCAATGTAGGGTATCCGCACATGCTTTTTTAGAGAGCGCTGTGCCGAGCCCCTTCAGTGTTAATGTTAGATGATTCCTGCCCTCTTTTTTGCTTTTCTCAATGCTTCCTCTTTCACCCGTTTGAAGTTTTAACAAACCGCCATAAAAACAGGCTTCTTTTCTGGCTTGAAACATAACATCCTCATTTGCCTTATTTATTCATTTGAATATAAATTTGAATTTTCTGTGTATCTAATATAATATAAAATAAACTTTTAAAAATTGCGGAGTAATTATTTTAAAAGTATTATAATATTATCTATGGAAAAATAATTAGTATTGGGGAATATTTTGGATTTTGCAAGTGTATAGTGAACATAAAAGGGAATAAACGTTCTATTTTCTAAAAATTTGTACCCAAAAGTGCCTTTTTAATCAAATTTAATTGTCCTTTAAACCAAAAGTACCCTGCTCCTTTTTCAGTCTGTGGGAAACAATTTTTTGTATATTGTGGTAGCAACTTTGAATATTTAGCTAAGAGCAAAAAATCTTTTTTTAATTGTTGTTTTTAAAATGAAGTTTACCAGTCAATGTAGAGCACACTTATAGATGTCAGTTTTGTACTTCTCAATTCTTGCACATTATTGTCCAAGTTAACAATTTTGTTGTGTTTTTTTAAAACATGTTTGCTTTTCCACTTATTTTTTAGGGTTAGTTTCAAAAAAAAAAAAAAAAAAAACAACAGAAAAATGAATAGTGGACCATTAAAAATAATAATAATCAGGTTTTTCTTCTGCAGGTGTCAGCTTGTTCTTTTTTTTTTTTCAAAAGTAATATTTAAAAAAATGTAATTTTTTTTTCTCCTGAGAAATTACACATAGATGTCTGATTTCTTATGCAAATTTCTCATATTTTACGTGTTTCGAAATGAAATAGATAGAGCTGTCGTGCAAAACAAAGTCTTTTGCAAAACAAAGTCTTTTTTTCTGGAATGGCTAATATTAGTTTCATCTTACGCATGGGAATTGGTAATTTTTTAGTTGATTTGAAAATATGTAAGCTACAAAAGTTACTTTACTTTAATTTACCCACAAAGACCTTATTACATCTACGGATAACAATAAGGAACAATAATAGTAGTATTTTGAACAATCTCTTGACATTCTCTTCAATCAGTGTAGCCCTTATGAAATAAATTTAATTCAGTGCCGTTTTTTATTTCACAAAGTTTTGCAATATTCGGAAGTAAAATGTATTCTGAAAAATATTTCAGATACTACTATGGCTGAGTTAATCAAGGATGTCACAATTTCTGAACAATTTCTCAAATCTTTGCAAGCTGAACAAGGTAAATACACCATTTTTTGCAGTACTGCCGTCCCCGCTTAACCGGGTAACGGATGAACGAATACCCTGCTTATACGAATAAAAAATCCTAGAACCGATGCCATAGACGCAATGTTAAAAATCCCCGCTTAAACAAATATTTTAATCGAATAATATTTTTTGGAACCGACAGTATTCGTTTAAGCGGGGCCGACAGTATATTGTCACAAATTATTGTTTTTATTTATTTATTTATTTTTTTAAACTTTGGTTTAATACTTATATTTCTTTTTTTTTTCTAGAATTTATGAATGGCAATGACACAGATAAAATTAATGCTCACATTGAAGATTGTATAGCTAAGCAAGAACCATTGATGAAAGTAATTATTGTGCTGTGAATCTTATCTTTGTTTCTTATTTTTATGTATTTACTAGCTCTGCACAGGATTTACCTTGAAAATAAAAGTTATGTCAGGTGAATGGAGTCTGAAAGTCCTGATTAGTCCCCCGGCACACCGTACGAAAAAATAATACATAGCCAAAAAAGTTTAAATCCCCGCCACACGAGAAGCCTAAAAGCAAAAGCAAGAATTTTATTTGTCCATACTCAAGAGAAAATGGTAACACCTTTTTCTTGTGAATGATTTCTTTCATGCAAATTAATTTCTTTCACTCTCGTGCCAACAATATTTATATCCAATTTAAAATTGATATTTTCAAACTTAAAAATGCCCATATCTTTTTTCCTGGGGAAAATATCAATTAGTACTTTGAAAACCTTGGAAGAAAATCTCCTTTAAAGGCATTTTTTCGGATCTTTCCAATGGGACCAATATCAAGAAGATGCGATAATTACTTCCAGTCGAAAGAGCCATGTCAATCCATTTTTGAATTTTTTAATTAAAATTCGAATGGTTCCATACTTTTTTGGCATTGGAAAACCCTCTTATGACCCTTCACGGGTGCCCAAATACTTCCTTGCAAAATTTGGTCCAGATCTGACGTAAACTTTATTTGTATAGGGTATCATACACACACATATATTTCCTCTCTTTTATTTATGTGGATTTACTTTTTGTCTACTTATTCATTTAGTGGTTTAATCCAAAAATAAATATCCTGACTTTAAATCCACTAAATGCAGCACAATTTTTCTAACTTGAATTTTAAAGTGTTTGAGTCCCAAGAAAGAACTTCTCGAACACAAAATGATGTGAGCATGCATTTTGAAATAAATTATTGATAAATTGGATGAGGTACTCCTTAATTAGAATTTTAATTCAAGTATACTGCATGTACAGTTTTTGAAATGGAACCTCCTGGTTTTTCTTCAATTTTTAATGCAGTAACCCCTCGTTATATCACTCTAGTTGTGTCAACAAAAAACTGCAATATAAACAAGGCCCTAAACAGTGATGATTCAATATGTTACAAATTATGACATGCACTTTCAAAATGATTAATTTATCATTATATTAAGATGATTTTCCAAATAAAAGCACAAAAGAAAATTAGTGTGGTAATTTTTCTTTTAAAAACAGTTTCAATATTTTTATTGTTTTATGATGCAATGTAAATCGAGCGTTGTAGCTTAAACTGCAATAAAGTGTATAGAGAATATGTTAGCTTGTTCATCGATTAAAAAAGAGGAAAAAAATCTCTGAGAAATGCAAATTTTATTTTCTGTGATGTTAGCGTAAAGCAACATTGTTGTTTTCAAATATATATTTTTGGGAATACAAAAGAAAAGCATGATATATCCAAATGAATGTTATGATGAGAAGTTACTGTTATAGTGTCAGGACTTGCGCTAAGGGTTTTAAGTTTTTAGCCAAATTTTGAAAGTCTTAGTCGAAAAATTTTAATGATTTTTTTTCTTAATTCAACACACATATTTTTGTTTCTACAGGAAATTTCTAAGAATTTTCCATTTGCCAATACTCAAGTAAAATCAGAATTTTTTTCGTCAAATTTTAAATTTTATCGCATTTGGGGAGGTGGCGAATACTTAGCACAGGCCCTGAGTCTGAAATTGGTCCCTTACTCTATAAGCTTAGTAAGTAGCAGTATCCATATGTGTAAATTTTGAGTGTCGTCAAACCTGTTATGATTTGAAGCTGCAAGAATAATTTTCTACGGTCATACCACAAATGTGGAATGATAATTATGAATGTTAAAGAATTTAAATTTACTTCAGTAATTTTAGGTGCTGAGGCTAGTTTGTTTGCAATCCCTGACAAATAATGGACTCAAGCAGAAACAGTTGGATTACTACAAACGAGAAATTATTCAGGTAAGTTGCTTTGTTCTATGATGGCAAAGTAGTTTTTTATTCCATACTAGCTGCGTGGCGTGCCTCTGCCCGATCTATATCGAGAATAAAAGTTATGTCAAGTGATGCATTTCTATTAAATTCCCGATTAGATTAAAGTCAATATTTTGCCTGCATGCAGTACGAAAAATGAATCAGTCACCAAAAAAGTTTTAAATGCTCTTCTACAGGAAATGCCTAAAAGCAAAACCAAGAATTTTATTTGTTAATACTCGAGAAAAAGAATTACAAAACTTTTCCTTATCAATCATTTTTTTCAAGCTCGTGCAGACGACTTTAAAAAGCCAATTTAGAATTGATATTTCCAAACTTAAAAACACCTGTATCTTTTTCCTGGGTGAAGTTAGCAGTTAGAAGTTTTCAAACCTTCCGAAAGAAATCCCTTTTAAAGGGTATTTTAGCAAGCTTTCAAATGTGACCCAGATTGAGAAGATCCGATAATCATTTCCAGTAGAAAGAGCCATTTTAAAGCATTTTTTGTGTCCTTAAGTTGAAATTGGAGCGTATCGGTACTTTTTTGGCATTTGGTAACCCCCCTACACCTTTTTTCGGGTGCCCAAGGGGCAAAATCCCCGGGGCCCGGCCCACGAGGGGGCCCGGGTTGTTAGTTAAAAAAAAAAGGCAGTTTTTTTGGTTAACTGAACTTCATTTTTATGTAGGCAAAGCAAAAACATCTCGCATATACATACATGTGTCCACAGCAACGCAACGAGTGCTTGTAGCCCAATGCCTTAGGTTCTATCTTCTGTAGTACTTACCAGGCATTTCTTATGTGTACAATGGAAAGTTTTAATGAACTTTCAAAGTGAGGAATAACGCTTTTAATAGTCAAGAAATGTAATTTTTTTCAAAGGATTTTAAAACACATACATGTGTAATTTATGTAAATATGTATTATTAATTTTGTGAAGTAGTGATAGAATTACTAATAGTTATTAGTAAATTGAAGTGGGAATATTATTTGTAAATTTGCGTTATGTATTTCTGATTTATTTCATACGCATTTATATCATAGTATACTTAAGTACAGCACACGAACAGATTATAAAAATATGAAACACACAAAAATATAGAATTGGAAGAAAAATTAGCAAATACGAAATACTATTATTTTTCTTCACTGACCGAACGTAAGTTATCTTAGTATTGGAGTTTTTTTTGGAAGGGGGGTGGGTGCGCATGTCAGTACTTTGCCTCGGGGCTCTGGTCAACCTCTTGGCGGCCCTGCGCTCAGTCGAGATCTTTCAAGCAGATGTGGATGAACACACACTCCCAACCGCTTACTCCTGAGGCATGCACCAGCCGGAACGTAGTCTTCGGAAAATAGCAAAGCTTCTGCTCCGGAAAACGTACTTCAACCCTCCAAGACGCTATTCAGGCACTTAGCATTTCATCCGGAGCGTAGATGGAAGGTCACTTTCATCATTACTTCTTGAACTCACAGAGTTCTGCTTTCGAGATTTAAATTAACGATTTGTTACTTCGGCATATCGGGATACTCGCTTCACCATAGAGGTTTTCTTCAAGGCGGCTAACTACCGAACGCCATTTCAACAACACCAGCCCATGACGCTAGTGCCGTGGCTATTTAAGACTCGCCGCTGCCTGGCATTTCTGCGCAGTATGTGTTTTTTTTTCAGGGCTGTTGCCAGTGCAGTACATATGCATTTTGAAAAAACAAAAATCTTGTTTAATTTTGTAACAATAGAGCTTAGGAGTTATCCACAAATGATGTCATGCTTTGAGGGTTGGGGGGGGGGGGGTTCTTGACATTATGACACTTAGTGGCAAGGAGAAAGGAAATAAGACGAAGTGTGGCATCACACCTTTTAGTTTAAATACATATGTATGTGTATGTTTGTAATATATTGTGACATAGGGAGGGGTGGTAAGGTGAAATGTGACATTTTGGGACAAAGAGGTGAGGTGAAAAAAAAAGTGTGATATTTTCAGACCGTCGCATAGTAAAAAAATAAACTGCCTTGTTATTTTTGTATACTAAACAGGTTTTTTTGCTAGAAGAACTAGTGACAATATTTTGAATTTTATGTTCAGTTTGTGTAAAAGTGTTCAGATAATGACTAAGAGTATGATTACTGTTTTCTCTAACAGAGATGAATTTAGTTTTGACTTACTTGTATAGGAGAGCTGTTACTATTCAAAGGAATAACATTACGCTTTTTTTCGCCACCCAGGATGAATTCATCAAATGTCTATTAATGGGTAACTTGATCAAACAATGAATAATTTACTATAGCCTGAAAGAATATAATCCCAGTGAAAATAGTTCTTCTTAGCAATTCCTAAATATCTTATTTATATCATGTAAACAATTGTAAAACAAATGAAATTTCATGTTCAAAGACTCATCCTGACACTTAACATTTATTTAGACGTATGGCTACCAGCATTGTCTCACATTGGATTGTCTAGAAAAAGCAGATCTCCTGAAACCTCAGGGGAATCGAACCTATTCTGTGATACGCAAGACACTAGGACTCATAGATGAAAAGGTTGATGAACAGGCAAGTATATTTGTTATACATGGGGCAAAATGGCACTACTCTCCCTAAAAAAAGGAAGAAGGAAAGAATAATGACCTAATTAATTCTTTTTTGTCTGAGGTGCATTTAGATATTGTTATCCATGTACTATTGAATGTACCTCTACAATAGAAAAACTTATTTGCACAAAAAAAGAAAAAAAAGTTTCTAGTGTAACTTTTTTTGCTTTCTTTAAAGCATTGAACTAAAATGCAAAATATTCCTGTGTCCTAAGTAGGAATTAGAATTTGCAATTTCAAAATAGTTTAAAAAATTTCTCTAAAGGGAATAACATATTTTTTTGGATACTATTTTAGCTGATTTTTGTTATGACTTTATTGTGTGTGTAGAAACAAATAATTAAAAATAATAAATATCAATGTTCACTTTTTATGCATTTCTACTGAAAGAATCGCTTAGACTTCATTAGAGTTTAAAATGTTTATTAAATTTTGGAATATGTGCAAGTTCAGCAAAATAAAAGAAAGCAATTTGTTAAGGCTTTCGATCAAGTTATGAAAAAAAATGTGAAGAAACTTTTGCTGTTAGAAACTAAATAAAAGTTTAAAATAGACTTTTTTTTTTTTTTTTTTTTCCCTTTCAAAAAAAAAAAAAAGAAAAAGAAAAAAAACCCTGTGTAGGTCATGCAAGAGGATTTTTCCTCCCCTCAAAAATTTGTTTAACCACGATATGTTATATATGTGTGCAATCAAGTCTCTCAAATCAATCTATCTAAAATCCATTCAATTTTTGAGATGTAAAAGCATTTCCTTTTAAAAATTTATTTCTGGTTAGATTTATTAGATTGTACATGCATCATTATGTCTTCATAGTTATACTACAGAATCAAATAAGGAATAATGACATTATATTGTAAGGCGCATGATCAAACCAGACTCCAATTAGTGTGATTTTCATGATGTAGAAAATTGACAGCTACCATGTTGTATGATTAGGTAGCATGTCTAAGATTCTTGAGTGTTCGTTTGGTATGGAGTATCTTTTGGCAAAATTAAATTCCTAGTGCAGTTTTGCAACGAATAGAGCCCAGGTGCTTCCATCTAGTAGGAAATCTGGGCGTCAAAATTCTCGTGGCAATGGCATTCCATGAAAGAATGGATGCCAATCTCAGGGAATGCCTCGGTTTGCAAATGGTTAGTAGCCAATCGCAGCCCCGTTTGAAACAAATAAAACATTATATTGTTTCAGAAATAGTATTTCAAGTGAGTACTGTGTTGCTGTGATAGTCAAGAAAATCAATATGTACACAAATATAATTTAAGTGGCAAAAAAATACGTTAAAAGCTGACATTAATACATTAGTTTTTACAGTCGAACCTCTTCAAAACAGTCCCGAGGGACCTTTTAAACTAGTTTGACCGAGTCGTAGTTCGTCTTATGCGACAAAAATTGCGCAACAAACAATAGGAAGAAGATCAGAAATGTAATTTATTGAACAGTAATTTGTTTTAAGCTGGTCGAGTTCATGAGGTTTGACTATATACTTAGGATGAAATAAATAAATACAGCTCATTCAGTTTTTCCCAGATTTTCAGAATAGTCTTTTTTTAATATGCTTTTGTTAGTTTCACATGTGGGTTTGTTTGTATGCATGTATATAACTCTGAATAAAAGATGAAATTCCAGTTCTTTGCAAATATAAAAATATCATATTTAATACTATTATTAATACTAATGGCTAAACTGTATTGCATGTTGATGTACTCCAATTATTTCAGTTGTTTGTGCATGTAACTCTGATTAAAAGATAAAATTCACGTTCTTTGCAAATATAAAATTCATGCATTTAATACTATTATTAATGGTGAAAGCTAAACTATGTTACATGTTGATGTATCATAAGTGCATGCAAACTTAGCTGATAATCAATACTTTTGAAAATCAGAGTATCAAATATTTTGATTAACACTAAAAGCGTATTTTTTAGTTTTTTAAACTATATTTTAAAATTATTTTTTCTTTGTTGTGGTATTGTAACTGCAACTCTATGTTCATATTTTGATCTAGAACCCTACAGACATTTCATACGTGCACAGTGGCTATTCTCCCTTGAGTGTGCGCCTCGCTCAGTTCCTCTCCCAGCCGGGCTGGAGGGCCATCCCCGATGTGCTGCAGTTGCTTCCCGGTCCCACTGTCGAAGGGGTCCAGAAAGTGCCCCGTGGTCTTCGCAAAAGAAGTGAGTGTTTTCTTTACTAGTCAAAGTTAGGGATATACATCGAACGATTTTTTTCATGATATGTATCCAATATTTATTTTGAAAATATGATGTTTTGATATTTTCAATATTTGTTTTTCGAACCACGATATTTTCAGTATAAAAATTGTAATTTCTAGTATTCTAATTTCATATTAGCTACCAGTTTTTTTTTTTGGCTCTCGTTGCTTTATAAGAGGATTTTTGCCTCCAACTAGACTACTTTCGTATTCCATGCTGATGAGAGCATAATAAGCTCGAAACAGCTGTCCATGGATCGAAATAGCCGAGTTGGCGGTGTATTGCATGTTTCTGCCTTAGCCCTTGCTTAGGGGCGGTTACTCACTGCTTTATTGTAGGGTTGGTTCCGGTAAGTGGGCCACCCCCTTAAAACTGAAGTACGCACATAGTTTTTATACTTTTTTGTACTGATCATGTTATGTTTTATCACAGTGATAGGTTTTGCACATATTTTGGTTTCATTGAAATTTTTTTCAAATTATGCTAATACTAATACTATTTAGATCATACCTATTACATTTTCTTCTAAAATTTTACAGACTTTATCTGGCAGGACCCGCAAACCTCTTTCTTAGATATGCTTACTTTAAATAAAAGTAAAATGGGCGGGGGGGGGGGCTTTTACCCCTTCCTAGGGGTAAGTGACTTCCCCATGTCATTTTTTAAAGAGTACGATAGTTAAAAATAGTTAAAGTATTTTTTAGGAAATAATGCTGAATTTTTGTTTACTAATAATGTCCGAGATAAAATAAGTCAACAAGTTTAACTGTTTTGTTTTAAAACTATTGTGTAAGGCTTTGAAAACAAACTGTTCTAAAAAGGGGACCCGCTTACCCTAACCAACCCTACTAATTGTTTTAAGAGTGTTCATTTATAATTCAAATAACCTCAAAGTGATAGAATATTTATATGACATGTTAATGGATCACTAGTATAATATAATGTAGAAATAAAATATTCCTTCTTTATGTTGTTTGTAAAATTATTAGTAATGTAAAAATTTTAATACAGTTTAACACTGCCTAGTTAAATATTAAACATTAATTTGAGGTCTATATATTATAATAATGATGCAAGAAAATAAACTTTGGTGATTTGTTGATGGCATTTACTATTTATGGACTTTAGTTTGCATTGATTAAAAGTATGGGATATATATCAAAATATCAGATATTTTTGAAAATATCATTATATTTTCGAATCCTGATTAGAATTACTCTTTTCATTTTCATCTTTCTTTCTTTCATTTTCTTGTAAGCGAATGAAGTATCATTTATTCAAATGTTGAAACATTTACGTCCATTATTGATTTTTTTGGCACAAAACAATTTTTATTACGACTTTTCATTTAAGAAATAAATGCTGGAAATGTTGTTAGAATGAACTCTTTTGCATCATCACACAAAATAAAAAATGATTGAATACATACATTTGTTTACTATTTCAAAGATTTCAAATACATTGATAAAAATTTTCATACAGAATTTAATTATCAATGGATATTTATTCCAAGTATTCTAATTTGAGTTCTGACTTGGACGTTATGCAAGCTCTAAGTTGACAGGCAAATTTTCTTTCCTTTCGCAGGGAGTTCTTCGTCTTCCTTGCAGTCGAGTGGCGGTGGAGATGAACCGAGAGTAACTTTGGTTTTCTTCTTGGGTGGGTGCACGTATGCTGAGATCGCTGCCTTGCGATTTCTTTCTCAACAAGAAGCAGGTGAGAGTATTTCTAGCTTGCTTTTCAACTAACGAGGGGTACCCACACCCTTCGGATCACGGGGTTGGCTGCAGCTCAGTACATTGAAAGAAACTTGCTTATGTAGTATATACCCTAAGTCCTAAGGTGCAAAAACTTAGAAATAAGGGAGAAGTTGTTAACTTTCTAATGTTAACCTTGCCATTTTTCGAAGCTGGCAATTTGGCTCGCAATAACAGCAATTTTGTAATTTATTATTTATAATTAAATGTGTTGACCAATAAATATTTTTGTAACATTATTATGCTTAAGAACATATAAGCTACCTATTTTGGCGTAATCATTTCCGTAAGATCCTATTCTTGGAGCTTGTACAAATGGTGAAGTTAACATTTTGAGAAAAGCATTTTCTCCCTCATTTCTGAGTTGTGCATCTTAGAACTTTAGGTTTAGTTTTATTTTCTCATTAGTCTAATTCCAGTGATTAGTTTTTGCAATATTTCATTTTGTGTTTTTGTCCCCTAAATGAGTTATCACCCTTCAGAATGAGTAAAAATTTTGCATTTGATTTTGAACTTAATTATGAAGTTACAGCTATATAGCTTAGCATGTGAGACTGTTATCTGACGTACTTTGACATCAAAATGGAAAATTAAGTACCACAAATCTAATTGTTCTGCTTCCGATTAGTGTTATATTTCAATCCCTATGAATTTTATGGATTATCCTAGATCACGTGAGCCCCAATTACCTCGGATTTCCGAGACCTTACTGTATATTATTTTTCAGTGCACAAAAATAAACTAATTTCCTGCTTATAGGTGATTATAAAATTCTTTGAAAAACAAGCAAATTTTTGACATACGATATGCTATATTCCTGTATTCAAGCATAAATGAGTTTATTTACTTAGATGTCTTCTAGGAATTCTTTTGTTTGTACAGTGCCCGCCACTAATAAAATCACTGGATTATAAAATCAGCCGCTGTATAAAATCAAATCTGAATGAACAGAATCATTACTATATCAAAGCATGTTAAAACCATCCTTTAATAAAATCATTAGTGCCGTTTTATGAAATCAAGTTTTTGGAGAGTGCATTTTTAAAAAAAAGTCGAGGAAGGGGGGACGCTTGTCTGAATAAAACCAGAATTTTCTTTCTCTTCAAGATTACAGAGGTTGACAGTTTATACCATTCAGTTTGAGTAAAAATTGTTCGCTAGAAAAACATGCCTAAACGTCAATGATCTTTACTTTCAAATTCTGTTTCTCAAACAACAATAAGTCAATATTTTAAAGCCCTTGTGTAATTTTAAAAATTTACTTTTTACATATAAGTTAAATCCAAATTATGTTTTAATTAACTTGATATAAAATGTAAAATTTAATTATTTTTTATTTTGTTTAAACTTTAAAAACCTTTTCTTTTTTTAATTTTATGTATGCTGGTTTATAAAATCAGCCGCTTAATGAAATCAAATATCCTCGGAGCAAATGTGATTTTAATTAGCCGCAGGCATTGTATTGTAAAGTTGGTGAATTTAAGTAATGGTATTTTAATTTCATTCTGAAGGTTCTACTTATATTTTCCATACATCTTGATGCCGTTTAATAAGTTGATTTTTCACCCTTCACCTGAAACGTTGGCTTATAAAAAGTTCTCTATATTCTAAAAGCAATTTTGTAAAAAAATTGAATCTTTGTTTTCTATTTACAGCTCTTACCGAATATTTAATTGCTACTACAAAACTAGTTAATGGAAATACTTTCTTGGAGAGTTTGCAAGAAGAACTCAAGGCCCCCAGTTGATGAAATCCCAATTTCGGCAATGAATTTGAGTGCAGTTTTTTCACTAAAAGTTCGTGGTGTATTTTTTCGTCGCGAAACATTCCCATTTATGTTTTCTATTTAAAGACTCATTCTGGTTGACCGTCTTGACTTTTCTGCATTGCCTGCATTGCAGTTATCAAAGTTGTTGACGAAAATAACAGAATATCTAAATATTTTTCTTGATTTCTAGATTATAATTTTTTTTTCTTTTGAAATGTACATAATATATTTTTGCCTTTTCAAATAATACCATAAAGGCTGTAAAATGTTTTTGTAAGAAAAAAAAGGTTGCTGAAAATGCTTAATAAGTGTTAACTATGCAATATGTAGTAAAATTTCAAGCTTTAAAGCTCATTTTGTAAAGAAACTTGTAATTTTTTATGTGAGTAATTAATAAAAATGTACATCCTGCTGTTGAAACTAAATAATATATTATGGCTGTAATGCTATATGTATTTATTTATATTTATGATGGATAATTTTATCAAAGGGTTTATTAATGAATGCTAAAAAGCTTCAGTGATGTGCTGCTGTTTTAGATATTTCACAGAATGTGTTTACACAAAACATTACAAGCTAAAATTTTAATCACCTTTTCTTCCTTTTACATTAATTTTGTGTTGACTTTTCACTTTTCACTCCATTGTCCCCCGTACGTAGCATAACACATGGTTTAACCATTTGGATGGGGCCCTGAAGAGCGCTCTGTTCTTTTGATCCAGACCAGGAGCCAAGCAAACCCTTGGTCCAGTACCCTCAGAGGTATTGATTCATTTGGAGGACTTTGTGACCACAAGCATTTTTAACATTCCCGAACCACCATTAATAAAAACGATGTATATTTCATTGGCTAGGATATAACCCGGGACCTTACAGTTGGGCCGCCACAGCCCCAACATCCAGATACTGCATTTTCATGCTTATTATCTGTTTAGAATATCCATAACTGAGCTATAATCAGTAGACCTTCCAGATTTTCAATAACCCTTGCCCGGGGTGCCGGAAAAAAACGAGGCTAGGAAAAAAATTAATTTAATACTATAACAAACGCATATTCAACTTAAAAAGTAACATAAGTTCTATACTAAACACAGAGCTAAATACAGAAATCTTATCTTCACTTTTTATCACATTTGAATTATTATCACCAGGTAATCCTTTGTAACATAAACTTCCAAAATACATTGTTTTATGGTCCTTTGTGAACGGGAAATAGCAAAATAAAATTTCTGAAAGAGTTGCTCCTAAATAAAATTCACAGAGGCATAAAACTTTTAAAAATTGATTTATCTCTTTGAGCTTAGCTGTAGACAACGTTTTGTACTTAACACGGCAGTGTATATCATTCTATTAGTATTAATGAATGGCTTACTTTTGTAAACATATTAATAGACTATACTACTGTGCTAGGCACAAAAGTCGTATCTGCACTTTTCAACAAAATTGAGTTATTGCCACCAGGTGGCTCTTTGTGTTGTATTTTACCATAATAAAAAAATCATATGGTCATTTGAGAATGGGAAATATTTAAAAAAAAATTCTTAAAAAGTTTCATCTGAATCAAATATATGGTGGCGCAAGACTTTAAAGAGTAATATCTCAGTCTGAGCTCGACTGCAGATATCACTTTTGCGCTTAGCACTGCAGCAGAGCATTGCATTATAGTACCATCAAACACGACCAAGATTTTTTTTCACCTCGGAGACCTGAAATTATTGGTTTGCTTTTGAAAAAGAGGTTACTTATCAAATTTATTATAATTTTTTCGTGTGGTTGTTTGCTTTGGGGTCATTCCATAAGAATGTCAACCTCAGCCGAAGAAAAAAAAATACCGAAGTGAAAAAAGTATCAAAAAATAAATCAATAAATAAATAAATAAAAATCATACAGCATAAGAAGTAATAAAAAATTGAAAAAGTATTGTAATTATCACTTAGATTAGCCATAACAAATAGTTTGTAGTGCGTCTACTGCTTGTTATTTGATGGTTACATTAGTCACGTTACGTTAGTCACACTCCATCTTGAGTAAAAGTGACACTTAAGACTAAAAAAAATTAGGATTTAATAAATGTGTTTTATGTTTTTAAAAGCCAACTTTACACATTTTTTAAATATATCATTTAATTTTTAACACTTGCTTAACTTTGAGAAATTTTTGCCTCACAACCATAGCATTCTTTCAGGGTTGCAAAAATTTTACGTTTGTCACGCTGCTATTTTGGTTGAAAAAAATATCTTCTGTCAGTAATTTTGTTTAAATTCTTAGCAGAAATGATACATAGATACCATGTACATTGTGAATCCACCAGCATAACTAAAAATATTTTTTATCCTTTAAGTTACAAGTAAAAACAGTTACAAATCAGCTCTGAATGTTATGTTAGTTACTATGGAATGACTCTTTGCGGCTGAACGGAGGGGAGAAATTTTCTTTTGTTTTGTTGCAAAATGAACCTTTTCCCGGTTTGCTGGTAAAACTCTTCTTTTCCGGCATGCCGGGTAATGCGGGCTAATAGGATAACTAAAATTTAAATTTTCAGATTGAAAAAAGAACAGAGATATTACTTAAACAAGAAGTTCTGTCAAGAACTAAACGAGCCTACTTTCCCGTACATCGACATCGGCATTGTAGCATCTGATCAATATTCTCTTGATTATCTGAAACTAAAAATTATGTCAAACATATCTTTATAGCACTTAAAGCTGATTTCTGAAAGCAAAATATACCCCTCTCATCAGATAAAATAGACACGTAAAAAGTAAATAAACGAGTCAATAAAGTTTTATCGCATCTTTTAAAGAATGTAACTGTTATAGTTCTTCCGTAGAAAAATTCCACAATCGTTTTCAAAAGAAAAAAAAATAAATAAATAAAATAAAAGTACAAAGAACTTCAAAACACATTTTATCAAAGAAAGAAAAAAAACTTGTTCGTTAATAAAATGTCTTGAATTTCATTTATAATCCGTTGCCAGTTGTTAAATATAAATAAGGAATAAAATGGTCTCGTGAATGAAAAATTTTTGTTAACAAAAAAAAAATCGTCTGATAAAAAAAATAATAATAAATTAAACAAGCAAATAAATAAATAAACAAAAAATCGTCTGCCCAGTCAGTCATTTTTTCTGAGCCTGCATTTCCGCCATGTTTGCGGATTCGGAGTCGGAATCAGAGTCCTCACAGAAGATTATTCAGAAAAGTACTTTACAATACATTATTTATCAAAACCATTTTCTTACAAAGTTAGTTTGAAAGAAAACCGGCTTGAAGTTCAGAATCAACATTCAATTTAAATTTCTCCGTAGGCGCTCATGTTAAAATTTTTTCTGAACGGTTCATCATTGAACGAAAAATGGTTCAAATTGAAAAGTGAAATATAAGAATGAGCCTCTCCGAGATCTTTCGAACAAAAAAAAGTTAATTCAATTCGGACGGTTCACTTAAAAGTTATTATGTGGGGAAAGGTTGTTTGAACGGTTCAATGTTGAACAAAAAAAAAATGTTCAAATGGAAAATTTAAATACGGTAATGAAGCATCCTTGCCGAGACCTTTTGAACAAAAAAAAGTTTGTTTAAATCGGACTGTTCATTCAAAAGTTATTAGGTGTGAGAGCTTGTTTGAACGGTTCAATGTTGAACGAAAAATTGTTCAAATCGGAAATTTAAATACGGTAATAAAGTATCCTTGCCGAGATGCTTCGAACAAAAAAAAATTGTTCAAATCGGACTATTCACTCAAAAGTTATTAGAGGTGACAGCTTGTTTGAACGGTTCAATGTTGAACGAAAAATTGTTCAAATCGAAAATGTAGATACGGGAATGAAGTATCCTTGAAAAGATCTTTCGAACAAAAAAAAAAGTTAGTTCAAATCGGACTGTTAACTAAAAAGTTAATATCGCGGGACAGGCTGTCTGAACAGCTCAAAGTTGAACCAAAAATTATTCAAATCGAAAAATCAAGTATGGGAGTGAGCTGTACTCGCCGAGATCTTTCCAACAAAAAAAAAGTTTGTCCAAATCGGAATGTTCATTCAAAAGTTATTAGGGGGGGGACGGACAGACCGACAGACACACAAATTCCCCATCTCAATATCCTACTTTCAAATTTTTAATTTTTCGATATTTATTTCATTTTTTTGTTTCTTTTTGACTTTTTTTTACTTGGCGATATTTTTTTTACTTGGCGATATTTTTTTGGACTTGGCGATATTTTTTTGGACTTGGCGATATTTTTTTGGACTTGGCGATATTTTTTGGACTTGGCGACATTTTTTAGATGCATTAAGCCAATTTTAATGCTTTTTTCGTCTCTTTTATTTTTAACGGGAAAGTAGGCTAATAAAA
Organism: Uloborus plumipes; assembly: GCA_038373865.1. Lineage (NCBI taxonomy): Eukaryota > Metazoa > Arthropoda > Arachnida > Araneae > Uloboridae > Uloborus > Uloborus plumipes. Next base: position 80,978 of record JAXGGA010002439.1, on the reverse strand, counting down.
ATGGTGGTATGTTAGGGACAAAATCAAAAATGAGGAAGAAAATTTGTATTGACTAAAAAGAAAGCTAGTGAATTTTAAAATTTAACAGGATTTCTGAGTTTAAGTTTAAAAATATCAACGTTCTTTCTATTAAAACAACTGATTTAAATGATAATTATTTTTATAATCAGTGACTTAAATCAGGGGTGCCCCACCTATAGGCCATGAGCAACATACAGTCCATAAAGCTGATCCAAGTTTTACAACAACATTTCCCACACAACATGAAATTCACAATTCACAACTTGAAAGCTGTGAGAGAACGGGAGTTCTCAAGTTGTGTGCTGAGCTTTTGCACTAAGAAAGAGGCTCCACTGTAGCCTTGAAATATCTATTTGCTGTAGTTTCTACCTAATTTGTGCTTTATTTACGTTGATTTTTAACTTGCAATTATATTTTAGCACAAAGATTTTTTGATCATTTTCATTCAACATATCCCACGCAGATCTCAAACAGCATGCACGGTTTCACCAATGAGGAGCTTGCCAACATGTATGTGTGGGATATTCAATGTATGGGGGCTGCATAAGGAAATGGATTAGCTGCTCAGAGGATGTACAGTAGAGATGAGTTCGGGCTCACTTTTGAAGGCCAGAGCCCGAGAATTTTTAATCCGAGCTCGAGTGATATTGTCTTGTTTTGAGTCCGACCCGGCCCGAGCCCGAGTGTATCAAACATCAATATATATTTTTAATTTCCACTTGAGATGCACTGCCATATGGTATGTCGTAATAGCAATCGCAAATATATTATAAGAGGGTTTCAAATGCAACCGATCCTAACTTTACCAGTAAGGTATTATCTAAAAAAGATCTTTCCCATGACTATTTACAACACTCCTTCCAGATTCGTAGGAATTTCGTCAACAGTCAACCTTCAATCAGAGAAAAAGTTTTATGACTTCTGTCTCTTAATGGCCTTTCAAGCACCACGGGGGTTTGCGTCATTTGTCCCCTCTTTCTACCACTTTCTACTGACCATTTACACCCCAGCCCAGCAGATCGCTTGCTTTCCGATGATGTGCGGAAGCTGAGAAACGATGTATGGGAGTGGGAGATAAGGTGTGATAGATGCTTTGTTCAAGAACAGTTTCATTTCTCTGAAACTGTTTTTGAACAAAGCAATTCTGCCATTAAGAAAAACTGTTCTCACGCTCTTTAAGTACCCCAATATTTTATTCCGTGAACGTTGTATTTGTATAAAGACTGACTATCTTAATATGAGATCGAGCCGAGCCCGAAAGCTGCTTGAAGTTATAGGACCCGAGTCCGTCTCGGGCCGAGCTCGGCTCATCTCTAATGTACAGGCAGCGATTCCTACATATGAATCAACCGGATTGTCGAACATTCGAGTCTCTTCATCGAGAGTTATTAGTGCAAGATCCGACTTGGGTGGGGCCTTAGGTTGTTTAGGCCTTAGAAGTTGGAGTTTATACGGCTTCAGATTGGGTTCTTGTTTAGATTTTCGCCGAACTGATCGTTCACTGATCCCGGTCTCGCGAGCAATTTTTCGCATGCAGACCCTCGAATTTGGCTGCACTCGCTGCCTGATGAGCCTACGGTTGGAAAATGTGTTCGCGGTCCGCTTTCTTTCACTCCCTGGACGGTGTCTATCGTGACCAAGCTCTTTGTACCGGCTAATTGCATCGGAGACAGTCTGTCGAGGAATTTTGAGTGAACGAATGATTTCGCATTGACGTTTACCAACGCGAAATAGTTCCAAAATTGCAACGCGTCTTTCTGTCATTCTAAAAAGAAAACAGCAATGATGAGTACAAAATCGACACTTAAATTGAAAGGCTAAAAATTGAACATTTCTTCCTTAAAAATCAAAGCATTCAAATACTTAAAGAAAAAAAAAATCTACGGAAGAGGCTTCCGTTAGCATTTTCATCAACAATTAAAGCAAAAAGAAAACAGCCCTACAAACAAAACTTCGTGCAGCATGCTTGACAGATCTCGATATTGTCTTGACGGCATAAAGATTGTGTATTTAATCTTGCATAAAGATTGTAAAACTATCTTTATGCAATCTTACATACATCTTGATATATCAATATTGATTTCGTCTTACAATATCAAGATTGCATAAAGATTGTTATAACAAGATGTATGTAAGATTGCATACATCACGTATCAATATCTATTTCGTCTTGCAATATCAAGATTGCATCAATCTTTTCAGCGTCAAGATTGAAAAAAGAATGTTCTTGATATCTTATTGTCGCCGTCAAGATCATTATTAGCGCTTACAATAGAAGGTACATTAGCGGAGTTTTACACACAACATTCCTGCACATTTTGCGTACAGATTGTCATGACATGAAAATATCAAGATCTTGACATTTTCGTGTCGTTGCAATCTTTATGCTAGAATACAAAAACAACTTATCTTTTGTTATTTTCTTGGTATTATAGCCCAAGTAGCATAAACCCGTTACATCACGTTTTCCCGAAGAGTTGACATAACGTTACTTGTAACGTAAAAAGAGCGATAATTTGTCAAGTTGCATTTCAGTGACGCAACGGTTGCAGAACAGTTGCTTGTCACGGTTTGTCAACGATACTGAAACGCTACATCAATGACATTTTTAACGTTATATCAACCTTTATTTGCAACGTTTTATGACGTTGCAGCAGCATTCGACTTTTCACCGATTCATCAAGATCAAAGATTTACAAACATTTCAAAAAAAATTATGTAATTGAATGATTTTATTCAATTGCTTTTGTCAAAAAAATATCATCTTTATTCAAACCGATCAAGGTGATCTTTATCGACGTGAATTAAATCAACGACGATAACCCTATTATAGGGTTACGGACTCTTAAGAAATTTCCAAAGTACTAAAATAAGAAAAGCATGTTTTTAGAACTAAAGACAACGAATACTAACCAGAAAGAAAAAACTTCACAAAAAAAGTAATGCAGAATACATACCTTTATTTGAATCTAATTGACTGATTGAGAAAAATTACAAAATGAAAACCGATCACGCACAACACAACAGCAGAGAATCGACAATGAAGAATGCAAAGATTCCCGCCAAAAGCGACTAGTTGAGCAGTGGATGTAGCAAACAATGATAAGCAACGTGATGTTGCGTTATCTTTCAGCATGTTTGTCAACGTTTCAAGTATAATTAATTTGCCACGAAATGTTGCGTTTCAAAATTTTGCTTTTTGTGACGAATCTTCAAAATAGCGTGTTATGACGTTGCCTGGAAAACAGTAACGATCTGTCAACCAATTGTAACGTAATGAAACGTAAAGGTTGAGTTTCAGTGTTACTTGGGAGGTTGCATGCTTCTTGTCAAACAATCTTGTGGCAAGACTCTGACAATCGAAAATCAGTACCATAACAATCTGGAGGCAAGATTGCCTTCTTGACACGTCAATCTTGAGGCAAGAAGTTTTTCTTGCTGGGAGGCGCGAAGGTAGAGAAAGCGTCCGAAAAGAGTTACCGAACCCCGTCTCTTCCCCTATCGTCATCATTGGCCTACATATTATACATTCAGGAAATCAATTCTGAAAAGTTTCAAGGAACAGTGATCCCACCAAATAATGATTATCTAAAATTGTCTTTTTATGAGTTCAATTTAGAAAATTTTCCGGGAATTCCTTGAGTCAGCCCTTATCACAATATCTTCAAAGATCATTTAAAAGCCTACAGCCTACGCACGCACATTTATCGCAATTTGTCATTGCGAAAAAAATAATCAGAATTCAAGAAGTCAGAATTCAAATTAATTTTTGTCTTTCCTTTATAAAAAATAGATGCTGCATTTTGAAAATTAGGGACGTTTTGCGTCATCCCAGAAAAATGTCACTTTGATCTAGGACACTTACATCTTGACCCTCAGCATTACTGCTTTTGTTTTCATTACCCAGTTGCAGCTATTATTATTCTTCTTCTGCAGCAAAAAGTATCGCACACTACGAAAAACAGCACTCCAGCTAGCAACGTAACATTTGAATGTCACTTAAGTTATTCGTGTTTGACATTTGGCAACGGGCCATGTTTGTCATTTTCCATTTCAGTCATAACAACAATGACCCGGTGCTGTGCTGGCCCTGTGATACACTCTGCTTGTCGAAATTTTGATGGTGGGGACTCTTGGGCGAATAAACTCTCTAGATTATTAACGAATTTTAATTTGAAGAGCAAAATAGGTAACCCCAGCCTTTTAACTCCAAGCATTTGTTGACATTTGTAATTGTAAATTTACTACGTATGATATGCTTCAAATTTGTGTGAAGTTTTACTTGAGTCTCTTCTTATTTCATTCTATATTTTCTAAAGTTTTAAGCAAATACTATACTTATTTAACAGTTCCGTTTGTTCATATGAAATTATTTTTACAATGTTGCTTTAAATATTAATGCTCTTAAATTTTTGTAATGAAAAAAAAAAAAAAAAATACTTCAATATATTTATAGTGAGTTTGATGGTTTTTCGTGCTCTATGTATTTGTGTTTTTTTTTTTTTTTTTTTTTTTAATGTGTTGTATTGCAATATTAGATACATAAGTTTAAATAGTTTTTTTAATGCCTTTTTTTGTGACTTAAAAAAATGGAATCCTGTTCGTCATACATTGTTATTTAGTAGGTACTGCCTATGTGTCTAGTGTCTCATAGTAAAATGAGACTTCTGCATGTGTGACTTATTGCCCATTATTTAATTTTCATGAAATAATTTAAAAGTTGGTTGAACAAAATAAGTTTAATCATCATTTGTGATTATAATGAGCATTTTTCTCAAAGCACATGTATATTAGTTTACTCCTCATTTGTAAATTTAGCAAGCAAATTCCTTGATGCCCAAAGAAAATAAATTTTCTTGGTCCAGTACTTTCTCAATTTATTCCGTTCTGTTTTAACTCGGTTATATCTAACATTTTCATTTCATCTTTTTACGGTTTCTATATATGATCAGATTTAAGCACTTTTTTATGATATACTATTGTGGAATGTTGTATGTATTGATAAATTATATTAAAAAGTAAATAATAAATATGTGTGTAATTAATGAATATAGGTAGCTATATTTTGTGTGATTTTGTCAGATGTAATTTTTCAGCCTGTTGTGGTACAACATTTGTGCAACAATCAGTTTGTTTTACTAATAAGTGTTCAAAATTCTGGAACTTCTTTGACCAGGCTGTTTAACCAATGTCGGTTTTCTTGAATTTAGTTTCTTTGATTCATGAATTATTAAATGTAAGTAAACTATGGTCACTGAAGCAGGCATTTGTTCTTCAAGCACCAAATTATCTTAGCATTTCCATTAATAACGCGATTAAGATTAAAGTTTGCATCATATCTTCTTACATTTACATTGGAATTTCTACCTTGTGTAACATTTATTGAACACATTTATTGCTCATAACTTTTGTAGTATAGCTAATCATTTAAAAAAAAATCACATTTAGTTGTCATTTTGTAGTTATTTTGTAAATACATGTTTGAAATTTCTGGGATCTGTTGTCATGCATTTTTGATTCTCTTTCCCTGAACTTTCAATGTAGCAGAGAAGTTTGAATCCTGATCACTTTGGCTAATGAATGGGTGAATTTTCAATTCCTATTCAAGGATGAATCGAGCTGCTGAAGTGTTTTTCACTTTTGAAGGGGATCATACTTAAAAAGGGTGTAATAATTATTTAAAAAAACATTATAATAATTTTATAAAATATTTATTATTATATAATTAATATTATATGTATATACTAGGTGACCCGTGCGGAATTCCACAAAAAAAAAAAAAAAAAAAAAAAAAAAAAAAAAAAAAAACCTCTAAACTTAAAATTTAATACGACAATTTTTATTGGCTTCATTGTCTGCCCGAAGTTGCAGCGCAGTGTCGAAATCTGTAAAGAAAAGTCCAGCGTAAGTTGGTGTAGTCCCTACCAGAGGTTGCAAATTCCCGATCATATGGTACACTTGACCATGTAGTTTAAAACAATATGGACCTCTGCCAGGAATGTTAACTGAGTCCACTTTGACTGAAGCGAAGGCCAAAGCATTAAAGCATTGTTGAATTGTCTAATATTGTCTAGGTAGTAGACACCTTCCTGTTAGTCTGCCTGTTGGTATACCCTGTTCCTTGGCATTGTAAAATCTTGTACGTTTGCACAACATCGCCATCAACTGCCGTCGTTCTGACAACTTTTCAAAGAGATCAAAGACGTTCACTTTTACAACTATTACAAAAGCGATACCCTATATTAAAATAAAATACCCAAGGCTACTACTAAACTAAATACTAACGTTATCGCAAAACTACCATAGTATTTTAAAACAATAAAAGTTACAATTAAGGTTTACCGAGCTAAGCCTTGGCTTGAAATGTCGCATTTAAAATTTATTTGAACAACAATGGTATAACGATTTTAACCGTTGAGCAAAAAATTTAACTTTTTCAAACTTTAATCGCTTATAAGTCGCTTAAACGTGGATTTTCGAGATTCTCGTTACGCGGCGCTAGCGGAGAAACGTTCTAAAGAACGCATTTTTTTTAATCTTTCGAATGAAATCAAAATGGAGACGATACGACAATTATTTCGCTAGATAGAGTCAATTTTGTGCCCAAAAATTGAAGTTTGAATAAAAAACGAACCGACACTTTTTAGAGGGTGGGTCTAATTTTCGTCAATAGCCCACGGGGTAAGCTTCAAAATCATAAATTTTCATGCAATTCGATAAAGAAATGAGCGAGTTTCGACCGGGTATAGGATTCGGCTTAGAGAAATAATATATGGAGATATTTCTATTTATATACTATCAGCCCTGCTTGAAACGAACTGTCGGTTCGAAGAAATATTATTCAATTAAACTATGTATTTGTTTAAGCAGGGACTTATAACATTGCGTTAATGGCATTGGGAACATTTGGTTTTGGGTGTTTTATTCAATTCAACGGGGGTATTCGTTTATCCGTTACTCAATTAAGCGGGGATGGCAGTATTTGTAATTTAAAAAAAAGTCTCCAAAACGCAGCTTTATGCTAACTTTGGTTGTTTGGTTCACTTGCCCCCATTTCGGTATTTGGGCTTGGTGCTACTGTACCTAGAGATGATCCAGTTGCCTGAGAAATTTTCAGTTTTGATAAGGGGCCAATATGACCAGTCCAATATGTCTTCTAAGGGCTAACTTCTTGTGGTTTGAATTCTATGCAAACCTGGGTCCAGGAAGTGGAGGCTATTTCATGGTAAACAGTAATTTTGTCTTACACGTTACGATTCATATATTTCATTCAAAAAAATAATATATAAGGACAATGAACAAAATTTTGTTGCTCAATAAATCAAGCACTTTACGTGTGATTCCTTAAGAAAAAACTTTGTCATTACCTATTACTTTTAATGAAATATACAAACCATCACGTGCGGGACAAAATGTCTACTTTGCATAGATTAACCCTATTCCTAATTTTTTAATGGTTTAAACTAATATTTATCAACTAAGCAGATGTGAAGTATACCTTTGTGCAACAAATGTAAAGTATAAATACAATGTTAAAAAAGCACAAATACATAGGGATACTGCAGACACGTGTTTCGGCGTTACAAGGAACGCCTTTTTCAGTGCAAAAAATTGTGAGCTTATTGATGCACAGACATCCGATAAAAGCACGTGTCTACAGTATCCCTGCGTATTTGTGCTTTTTTAACGTTGTATTTATACGTTACATAATCAGATATGTTTCATTTACATAGGAACCTTAGTAATAAAAATCTAAAATTTGTTTTCTCATTACTAAATTAATAGAACAAAAAATTTACTGATTCATAAAGCCGATTACAAGAGGTTGGCTTAGCATGTCCCGCACGTGACATACAAATAAATTAAATTTTGATTAACAAAAATATTTGAAAAAAATATAGGTGTGCAGTAGTTATCTTTGCACCAAGTGTGAAAAATGAAAAATATGTTTAGTTAAAATATTAGGATCTGAGGCAAAATGGTGAATTATGGAATCTGATCTGTCCCGCACGTGACGATGGAACGGCCCTTGAGTTTTTTTGTAATGCTTCTTAAATTATTACGTTTTAGGGCCCAATGAAGGCGACTGCAAAGCGTTCTTTGTTGGCGATAAACAGGTGGGGATCATTCGGCCCGACATCTGGCAGCAGCTCTCTCCCTATTCCAGCGTCTTTCACTACGACTCCGTCAACCAGAGGGTGTACCTGAACCCGGACTGGAGGACGTATGAGGAGCGAAGTGAAAAGATGCACGCCATCTTGCAAGAGCTCCGCGTGAAAAATATTTTCAGCACTTTGAATGGCTGGAGAGATGAGGTGAGCACTTTTGGTTAATAAAAATGCATCATTGTGTCTCATGTAGTACATTTTGAATGAAAAGTAGGGAATAAAACTTTTGACTAAATGTTTGGTAAGCAATACACCACCAACTCGTTTATTCTATTCATGGACTGTAGTTTCGTGCTCAGCATGGAATAGGAATTAAACGAGCTGGAAGCAAAAATCCTCTTATTGGCTCACCAAAGAGAGCCAAAAAAAAAAAAAAAAAAACTGGTAGCTAATGTGAAATTAGAATACCAGCCAGGGACCGCACTTTGGTACGGTACAACTCGTAAATTTTAAGGCAATGCTCGGGTATAAAGCAGTAAGTAATCGCCCCTAAGCTAGGGCTAAGGCAGAAATAAGCAATACACCACCAACTCGTTTATTCTATTCATGGACTGTAGTTTCGTGCTCAGCATGGAATAGGAATTAAACGAGCTGGAAGCAAAAATCCTCTTATTGGCTCACCAAAGAGAGCCAAAAAAAAAAAAAAACTGGTAGCTAATGTGAAATTAGAATACCAGCCAGGGACCGCACTTTGGTACGGTACAACTCGTAAATTTTAAGGCAATGCTCGGGTATAAAGCAGTAAGTAATCGCCCCTAAGCTAGGGCTAAGGCAGAAACAAGCAATACACCACCAACTCGTTCATCCCATCCATAGATTGCAGTTTCATGCTTTTTAGTACTCATCATTAGTTTAGAAACATTAGTTTACCATTACACTTTGTTTTGTGACTTGTTTGCTTGGATCTTGGTGAAAATTGGAAAATTACACTTCCGTCATCACCATGTCGGCTCCTTTTATTCCAATTTTGCAGTTGCTGGAAAGGCTCCATCTCTTATGACATGAGGCTTACAACTACAAATAGGGTGCTTTGTCTATACATTGTGGAACAGGCTGTACTGCTATTGCATAGATATGAAAGGTTTATAATAATTTTCACCTGAAGAAAATATGTTGAATAAAATTTCTGCTTCAAAGGGCTAAAATATTGAAAAATTCCAAATGATATGAATTTCTCCGGCTGAAGCCGCAAGCTTAACTGTCACACGATATCAGTATTTTTTTCATGAACAAAGAGTCTTACTGTGCAATTGACTTTTGCTGCAAGCAGTTAAAAAAATGCATTAATTATTTTCAATAAAAAAGTAAGGGCCTGGCAGAGGGCTTAAATATTATAAGATTTAAAATATTTTTTTTATGAGCTATGAGTCTTACTGTGCTACTATTTTCTCTGAGGGTGATTTCAAAAACTCATACATAAAAATTAAACTAAAAATGCTATTTTTAGTATATTTGGTGAAGGTTTCCATAGAGGGCCTTGTGAGAGATGTAAATTAAATATATTTTGATTTCAAAGAAATTTTTTCTACAAACATTTCATACCAATACACAACTTTTCCGACCATATCCATTTTTGATTTTTTAAAAAAGTTAAAATCAACTTACCCTGTTAAATATATCAGTTTGAATTGTCTCTATTTAGGACATCTGTCGAGGCAATGAATGTCTCATATCAGTAGTATTCAACCTATGGCCTGTGGGTCATATCTGACCTTCAAAGCTGATCTTTGTCACCTGAATGTTTTGTTCAATGTTACTAGAGAGGGGCGGCTCATGTATTGGCACTGTGGAACTGTAGCACCTTCTACTTTTGTACTCATATAATGTGTTTATTAATTCATTTATATTTTCTTGAAATAATTTAGTTTTACCATGAAGAATTATAGATATTCTTCAATCATTTACAAAATATTGTGAGCAAACATAACTAGATGGCCCTCAAAAATTCGGAACTGTGCTTTTCCAGCACCAAATTTTTTTTTGAGCGTGTGGTATTGCATTTGAAGCAGTTCCTTTCGAGAGTACAATTTACCGAAAAGGTTTCCGCTTTCAAATATGTTGTTTAAAGCAAGATTTTCTTTTGGTATGTTACATATTTATGATGGAATCTCAGGAAATAAGTTCTGAGCAGATCTGGCGAAAGGCCATGTCTAAAACTAGGGACACAGTTTGGTTTCCAAGTAGTATAGTTATGATTAGATTTATGGGGGGGGGGGGGGAAAGCCTGGAGATCAAACTGACAAGGGGCCCGCTGTGGCTCTCTTTGCCCCTGGTTCTGAGATTTTGAGCAAAATTCAAAGTCTTAAATTTTCAATTTTTAAGAAAAAAAATGAGTTAAAATTAGGAAGAAAAAATACTTCACCCCTGTTTTTGATTGTGCTCTTTTGATGTCTTTATTCATTTCGCATATTCCACTTCTCTAAAAATGTCGAGGAGTATTTTCGTGTTTGAAAAAAAACCCTAACTATATGTGTGGCCGTAATTTTAGTATGTTTAAACTTAGACAGCACCCCCATAAATTCAAGCCACGAACCGTCACTGAATGTTACTATTTGAAGAGCAGGAGAAGTGACATTGTCATAAATTTAAAACCAAATATTCATAAATTAATTTTTGAAAAACATGCATTTAATAAAATAAGAATCAAGTAATGATAGCTGGACTTATTGGTTTGTAACTTTTTTTTCTGTTCCATATTTTCCCATGTTCTCCAGAAAGAATAAAATGTTTTGAAATTTTATGCGTGTTTTGGTACACGAGAATAATTTTAATATGGGGTATGATCCCGGGGTTGAAAAATGTTCAAATATTTAGCAGAGTTAAAGCAGTGTCCATGTAATTTGATGCGAAGCAATAATACAAATAAAAAAATAGATGCATTTTATTTTATATGCTAGAATTAAAACAAACGTATTTACAAAAACAACATAACATCCAACTGACAAGATAACTTACAACTACATAGTCAATGCCAAAACATACTAGTCGACTATATATTTGCTTTTAAGTAATGCAGAAATTTGCATACTGTTAAAGAAAATCGTGTTGCCAATTTACGGCAGAATGTATTTTCCAACAAAAAAGGTTGGGCACTACTCTTATATGAATGCCTTATCTGCAGGATCTACCAGTATTTTACTATGTATGCATGCTTATGCTAACATGTCTTTTAACTTAACAATTTAACTCTTAAAATTCTGTTTTTCTTCTAGTGCTATGATGTATGTTCCAAATTCGGTGATCAGTCGCTAATGAAAATGGAAAGGTCAGCTACATGTATGTGTATTTTTATAACTTGTTAACTCAAGTATTAAGTTTTCCCCTTATACTTGTCTGATGTTTGAAAAAAATTATATATCAGATATGTAGCATTTATATATATATATATATATATATATATATATATATATATATATATATATATATATATATAATATATATAAATCATTTATGAAAAATCATTTCCAATGTGTTAAAAGTGTGTATGTATGTTTATTATTCTAGTAGTATTTTGCTGAGCACAGTATCCTGCTGCTTTTTTTAAAAATTCCTGTTACCTTTTTCTGTTTCTGTTTCAAGTACCATCATGGCTATCAATAGCCAAGTCTATAAGAGCACAAATCAACCCCCCCTTTTGTGCACCATGCATGTTTTTACGCTGTCCTTCAGAGTAGTGATAGTGTATTTTGCTTTAATTTGGCTTTGAGGTACAGAATTGTGCAATGAGCTAATATTTTTCAGCCTCAATTTTTACCTCTCTCATTATCAATTTACTATCAATTGTTCTAACTGATAATCTATGTTGAACTAAGGTTATGAAAACTAAATACCATGAAAAGTAAAGAACCTGTTATCATTTTTATATTACCGCATGAATACGCAAAATTATGTTATCCTGAAACCTTGCTTAAATTTCATTACTTAATAATGTATCTGTTATTATTTCTGCACAAAGATAAAACTTGAGCATATACCCTGTCCCCCTCTCTCTAAAGAAGTCAAAATGTCACGCCTGCCTTGAAGCTCTGGAAAATTTTGTAGTGACGTAGTTGAAAATTTAGTAGTCTTGCACTCTAGTACCAATAGCAGCTGTAAAACTGCTTAAAGCTTTCATGAACGGTGTCAATATGAAGAGATAACATATTTCCAAGCTTGTCGGTTGTGGTAGGAATGGAAAAGAAAATCCAGACGTTTCGTAAATTCGTAAAGCTCTGTGGCTGACATCATCAGTGGTTGGTTTCGGTGTGACTGATATGCTGGCTGCTTCTGCTCTGATATTTAAAGAAACTGCTGATAGGTGCTTGTTCCTGATTGGATGGCATTCTCCAGCTGTGGTGAGTTCTGGATCCAACCAGAGATCAAGAATCCCATCCAACCAGAGGTCAAGAATCCCATCCAATGAGGAACCAGCACCCACCAGCAGTTTGCTTAAATACAAGAGCGGAAGAAGCAGCGTATCAGTCGCACAGAACTCAACCACGGATACTGCCAGTCGCAGAGCTTGACGAAAGGTCTGGATTTTCTTTTGCATTCGGACCACAACCAATAAGCTTGGAAATGTTCTTTTCAACAGCAGCTGTGCTCAGCCTCATGAAATTATGATCTGTAAATGTTAGAATTATTTTATCGTGTGTGTGATTATATTTCCCATGTATATATTGTTGTAACTAGTGTTATTTGTCATCACTGTATTGTAGAAGTATTTTGGCAGTGCTATTATATTATCGCGTTCAGCTCCCTCGCCAAAATCAAATCTTTTCTTTTATGTATTTTAGTTTTCCACTTAAGCCTAATAAATTTTAACTAAATACCATTTAATAAATAATGTGCTATTTGATTGTGGACCTGCCGAACCAATACAGACATGTGTGGATATTATTCTCTCACAGGTCTTTTTGGTATCAAACGTTGCGGGGTTCATGTGAATGGTTATGTGAAGAATGTTGATGGTAGCAAAGGTGTGTGGATCCAAAAAAGGGCCATGACCAAGCCCACGTGGCCTGGCAAATTAGACAACATGGTAATTCTCTTGGTGTGTGCATGAACCCTTTTGCATGATAGTCAGAACTTTTTTGTGATGTTGCTTGCTAGAAATTCAATAAATAAAACCTAGACAATGTTGAAAAATAAATGAAATTTTTGCAAAAGTTCGCTGTATTCTGTTACTTTAAAAAATGCGTATAATTCAACTTCGCAGAGATGGCCTATGACTCCGTAACATCATTCATTTTAATAAATTTAAACAACTGAATCATGTCTCTTCTGGTTCTCCCTTGCTCAAGACTAAACATATTAAGCATTCTAAGTCTGAACTCATAGTCTAAATTAGAAAATCCATTCACTAACCTTAAAAAATATCTCACCTCCCAGTATTTTAGTGTCAAAATTTCACCACTTGCAAAAAAAAAAAAAAAGACAGAATATGGGAAGAGGAGCAGAAAACAGATTAAGGTGTGGTTCTATAGCAAGAAACGTTAACTGACTTGTTTTTATTCAATATTATCCTTGCTTTAAGCACTCGCTTTAAAACTGGAACAAAATAGCAGTTCACTTTAGTCTCCAATCCCTACTTCTGAGTGTTGATAAAAATTGGTTAAAATTTACCTCGTAGTTTTTAAAATTTTGGGATGCTCTAAATTTTTTGATGCATATGCACAAAATAAAAATGAAAATAAAAAACTAATTGCTAACTTGGAAAAGAAATTATAATTTAAATTTTGCACTGTTAAGTATGAATAGATTATGTATCTGTTGAGATAGAAAGGCGATAAAGTTTGTTTTTTCGAATTATGATTTGCATCCTTAAAATTATTAATATTTTCGGTCTTAGCAATTTATTATAATCATATGTGATTAAATTTCATATATTAAAAACTGTACTTCACACCTAAAGATAAAAGTAAAGCACTAATTTCAATCAGTTCTGAGAATATTGGTTTCAAAAAACTGAGTAATTCAGTGCAAAAAAAGCACTTAAAATTGTGTACTTTTGCTATAAACAGTACATGTATATAAATCATATTAAGTCAAACTTTATTTTTTCCATTGAAGAACCATTGAGCAAGTTTTGGCACTGAACCTTTTTTAAGTGTTGATATGCTAAATCTTAAATTGAATATCTTTTTTGTTGTTAATTTTGTTGTGCTGCATTTAAAATTTTTGAAATAAAATGCAAAAAAAGTAATTAAAAGAGAAAATAAAAACTGAAAGAAAATCTTTTCAGTTATACTACTTTTAATTATGTGTGTCGTTCTACTTCTCGTGTTCTTAGACAGTGGTGCCCAACTTATGGGGCCTGCGGGGTTAAAGGTGTCCAGCAAACTTTATTCATGTGGTCCGTAGTTATGTTCAATTTTATAAGTTGTCAACTATATTCTAGAACTTTTCAAAATTACTGATCATTTTCATTTGACATTAGTCCAAAGAAAATTTTCTGAGAATCAGATGAAAACTTAGTACTAAAAAAAAAAACATACAGTAATAATAACAGTTCTTGGTTTAATTTTCTTTTTTGCAGTTACCCATGTTATCGAAAAGTATTTAGATAATATTTTAACTATATACCCGTTTTGGGATGTAATATTCATCTTAGCATGAGATGGGGCCCCGGGGTAAGAAAAGGCACCAATGGTTCTGACACATAGCTTGCAGTTGTTTATTAACATTTTCTAAAAGCTATTTTTGACAAACAGTTCATTTAATGAATTACAAAATGCTCTTTATCCAGTCATGTTTTTTATTCTGGAAGATCCAATAGGCTTTAAAAAGTTGCTTAGAAAAAGTTTTCAGCATCCAGTTAAATAACCAAGTGAAACAAGTCATTTATAACAGGGCACAGTGTCTAACTTAAAAGAAAGATCATGAAACAGACTTTTTTTCTTTAAATCCTTCCAATGCGCTGTGCAGCTAACTCTCTGCAAATGTTATAAATTACTTCTTAAAGTAAAGTAATGGATGCTTCAAATGGAATGATCTGGTTTGAAATGCATGTATTGTGAAAAATATGGAACATTTCTGTTTCAGATAAAATTGTATTGTGTAGATGGTTTTACTTTTTAGACCCAATTTAAGGTGCTGATTGATGCAAAAAATTTGTTTACGGTAATTATTATCATGACGTGCTGGGATGGCCAGTGGATATCCTTTTACCGAAACAGCTGGTAACTTTGAATTGTTTATAGCACCTTGTACTGCTCTCAATGTCAGTAAGTTCATTATTAGGATATTCTCGACAAAAATCGAACTGAACAGGTTTTATACACTATCTCTTCAAGCACCTAACGAGTTTTGTTGTTCAGTCTCTATTTCCACGGAAACTTACATGGTTGGCTTAAAAGAGCGTGAATGCTACATGAAAGTAATTGCGTGATACTCTTGATTTTTCCCTTTTTGTATTAATTTGATCAAAACCTGGGTGGTTTTATTTTTTGAAATCAAGTCATTCTTTCTGAAGCACCCTGTATATTGCATTTCTGTCGCATATTTTTGTAATTAGTATCATTTAAAAGTTTTTTCTTTTCCATTACACAATTTTGTATCCTCTTTTCCTCGGGAAAAGAGTGATTATTTTTTTGCAAAATATTGTTATGAGAACCATTAATGTTAAATCTACTTTTAGGTGAGCGGTGGTTTTGCAGTGGGAATGACAGTATTCGAGTGTGTTAAAAAAGAAGCACAAGAAGAAGCGTCTCTTTCCGAAGATTTGTTAAAAGCTATGATTCCAGTAGGCACAGTGTCGTAAGTTTTTCGCATATTTTTGGAATAGATAATATAGATAAGAGCAAGGGCAAGAAATTTTTCATGGGAGGTGCGATTCCTTTTTTTACTTGCTCATTTTTTTCACTATGTGTACTAGTTGGCAGATATTGATAGCCAAGGTTTCGGACTTCAATTCTGAAACATTTCAGGTGGAGAGCATCGAAACTCATTCTCCCAACATCATTAAAGCTCATTCAAAAAAAAATTTTTTTTGAAGTTCTATATCAAAAAATTAAGGTGAAAAGTCACTCAAGGCAGGGGGGATGGCCCCTCATTGTCCCTCCCTTGTTCCCTCCCTTGTATCCGTCCCTGATAAGGAAAGGTGTGGGAAAAGAGTGCAGTCATAAGATTTAAGGGGAAGTGCTGAGATTGAAGTTTCCACATGTTGTATTCCTGCTTTTTTCCCCATCTAATGTCTTTCAAGGCCGATGGCACAAAATCTGTTCCCCTCATTCTATGACTTCAGTGGCTTAGAGGGTTATTTATCAAACCAAAATTTTTAAAACATTAGCATCTTTTGATAAAACAATTTAAGCATATGTTTAACAACACATAGAGAACCAATAGAGAAACAGAGAGAACCACATAGAGAATCAAAGTTAATGTGTACTTTTCGGTCTCATCTGAGACAAACAAGTTAAATGTGAACAATAAATATGGTGCCCAATTAGAAATTTTCGGAAAACCAAATGGTTGCCAAACGGTTGCAGATACGCTATTTTTCTTGCTGAAACCATGAACCAAAAATAAAACTCATCTGTTAGTGAGGGAGAAAAAAACAACTAGAAGAAATATCACACACAATATTGAATAAAAATATTAATATACTATAGCAAAACAAGGCACCATCAAACCACCATGATTTGTTACACCTCAAAGACCTGAAATTTATCGGTTTGTTTTAAAAAACAGGGTAATTTGGGAATTCATTATGATTTTTCCTTGCAGTGGTCTACTTTGTGGTTGAAACTGCAAGAGAGGGAGGGGCACTTTTGTTTTGTTGCAGAATGAACCTTGATCTGGCATACTGTTCAACCTCACTTTTTAATAATAGATTTCATAAAACTAAAAGTACAAATAAAAATATGATGTCCAGCACGCAAATGATCATGCAACCATGTTCAGTCTGCGGCTGCACAGGCCAAGATGGTAAACCAGTTTGTCGCCTGCCAAATTGGTAACTTGCTGTTCCACAAAAAAAACACCAAGTCGACCAGAGACACACTCTCTTTTACGTTTTTCTTCTGACTGTAGTGGCTGCTTGACGGTCGCGGCATAGCGTATCTACAGTATACCACGCAAGGCGATGATAATTTGTGTTTTTTTGTTAATAAATTTATATTCAGTTACAATGTGGTGTTTGCCATACAAACCCACAAGTCAAACAATTACCAAGAGTGATTGATTAAATGAAGGTGATTGATTGAAGCTAATTATAAATATCCTATGAACTTATAATTAGTACTTAATAAATCTTTTCAGCCATTAATATGCCTCCTGACATAAAGAATCAAAATAAATTCATACCTCTTGACACACTTTGTCAATTTGCATGTAGATCCTTATGATGTTTCTCGATAACATAAAATTTTTCAAAACTTCAAATTTTGTCTTAGAAGAGTGTTTTTTTTTTAGTTTTAAATGTTAGTTAATTGAGAATTCTTTACTAAATATGATTGCTAGGACTGAAGGGCTGCATGAAAAGCTAAATTTTGTAACTCTTTCAAAAGATTTTTTGACACAAATTTCATAAATCCAAATTAAAAATTTTTTTTAAAGATTTTTCCTAATTGGAACTATATGCTTATCTCTAACGGTTGAGAAATTAACTATTGGGATACGATTGGAGTGGATATCCTGTATATGTATGTATATGTTATTGTAAAAGACCAGATCCTGGTAAATGTCAACTTTTGCCTATGCCAATGAATGTCAATGCTTATATAGCAGAAAAATAGGCAAAACACCTAATAGTTTTGTGAATCACCGTCAATGTTGACTGTTCACATTACCATTTACAATAAAAATATATTGAGAGCATTGATTTCTTTCTGGGCTTACTGTCCTTTGATTATGATTGCAAGGTTTGAACTAGGTTTGTTGCAGCAATGGCTAATCCCAAGAAAATTCATTGTTGTGTGTTTTACAATCATTCTGTACGTGCCTGTAACATTATCCATTGACATCAATGCTCATTTTTTACGTTGAGACAGCTTTAAATATGTAATTTTTGACAGCTTTAAATTTGTAATTTTTAAATTACAGATTTTTCTACGAAGATGAAAGAGGAATATTTCCAGAAACATTATTTATTTTTGATGTAGAAGTCCCTTTAGAATTCACCCCAACAAATACTGATGATGAAGTAGAGTGTTTCCATTTATATACGATTGACGAAGTAAGTCGCTTATAAATTGTTATGTGTAGTCAAGAGGTTTTTTTTTTTTCATTCAGTGAAAAGTAACGCTCGGATACTTGTCAGTTACCGGAAAAACAGGTGAACCTTGTCGATGCTGGAGGCCAACTTAGCAGCAGAGCACTATACTACCGCCATAAGAGAGAAAGCCCTCTCTCCAAGAGGAAAAAATGTTTAGTAAAACTAGAAGAGATAAATGTTTAACCTTCATAAATGCTATTATATTTTTTAAAAAATTACAGTGAACTCTCACTTATACGCCGCCTCATTTATGCGCCTTTTTCACTTGTACGACGATTTTACATGGTCCCAGCACATTCCATGGCAAAATAATGATGGTATCATTCGTTTATGCGTCGCCTTAAAGATAAATATTTCACTTATGCGCCGAATTTTCCCTAAAATGTAAAAAACATTGTTTATTTTCTTTAAAAAACAAGCATTCTTCTTCACTTTCCTCTTTAATCTTTCGCCTTTATTGCTCACGGAAGGCATTTTTTCTGCATGAACTAGAGTTCGTAGAGGGACAATGATCTATTTATGCATCGTTTTAAAGGGGACAGTTTGTGATTAGGTATGCTACAATTTTTGTTTTATCTTTATCCTTGTAGTTACATTACAGTCATTGCCGAACCGTAGTAATATGTGTCCCTTGTCTATAGAAACATTCTTATTCACTCTCTCATTAGAACCTATGTTGCGTTTTAGTCCTGTAAATAGGCTTGTTCACTTATATGTCTCTCTCACTTATGCTCCTTTTTCTGATGGTCCCTTGGGCCGGCGCATAAGTGAGAGTTCACTGTATTTATCTTCTGAGTGGAACAGTACATGAACAAATGTCTTTAGTGACTATATCTTTGAAGAAGCAACAAAATATCTATGAAAATGAATTGCAGCAAAATTTGGATTGAGTGCCTTTTAAATGATGGTGGCAGTATAGTGTAAAACAACCAGTGAATAAACACTTAAATTGAAATTTCATTTTCAAAAATTTTATTACTTTCTTCTATATCTAATATATAGAAGAAAGTATTGGTTTCGTGAAAATTTTCGAATGTCGAATTTTGACGGATTTGCACGTTTTGAGGTGCGCTGAGTCCATTTCGACCATTTTTGGAAAATGTCTGTCTGTGTGTGTGTGTGTCTGTCTGTGTGTGAGTCTGTATGTGTGTGACCAGTTTTTGTGGCCGCGCTAGAGCAAAAACTACTGCATGAAATCGAACAAAAATTTTTGCACATATGTACCACCATGTGAACTGGTGCACCTGACTTTGTTTAGCGAATTCCTCCAAGGGGGGTGGAGCAATCGCACGTGTTCTGCGCGGGAGTGAGTGCTATATCTCAGGAAGTGACCGGTGGAATCAAACGAAAATTGGTCCATAGGTAGACCCTACTGAGTACAGGTGCTGATTCAATTTGTTTGTCAATATCTCCAAGGGGGGTGGAGCAATCGCACGTGTTCTGCGCGGGGGTGATTGCTATATCTCAGGAAGTAACCGGCGGAATCAAACGAAAATTGGTCCATAGGTAGACCCTACTGAGTACAGGTGCTGATTCAATTTGTTTGTCAATATCTCCAAGGGGGGTGGAGTAATCAAAAGTGCTTATTTTGTCATTGCACCTACTATATCTCGGGAAATATTGCTGCGATTTGAATGAAATTTGGAATAACACTAACTCAATATGGAAGCAAGCATCGATTAAATTTTGTCGCCAATCTCCTCAGGGGGAGGATGGGGTGATCTTTGCGCTTAGTCAACAATGCGAAAAATTAATTCATTAAAAAATCGCTTTCACGCTATTTAATTATCAAAACAGCTGAAAACTTTCAATGATTTGAAATTTTTAACTGTTGCCAATTTCTTTTTACTAACAAATAAAATGTTTGCAATTTATCTAAACAAGGCTTTTGCAATGATTTCCAATTTCGCTCGTTGATTCTGAATTTGCAGGGTTATTACGATAATTGGGAAATTGTAACTGTCTCCAATTACTCGGGCGAGTACGTATTTTATTTTGTAACCGGAATTCATAAGATAGATATAGAAGAAAGTTTCGTGACGGCCACGACAGCTAGTTTTTCAAATGAAATTGAAATGTAAATAAGAAAATTAAAAATAAAATAGTAATACCATTATTTTTCAGAAAACAAGGGCATAAAAAAGCATTTTTTGAATAGTTTTGGAAAATTTTAGAGGGGGTTTGAACCTTAAAAACCCACCCCTTAAATACGGCCCATGATTGCAGTATAGGGCAAACCGACCAGTGAATGAACACTACACTTGAGCAAAACTTTATTTTCAAAAATTCGTTGCATCGTTAAAAATTGTAGTATTTGCTACATGACAGTCCAAACTCTTTAGAAGATGTGTGTAGTTATTTGTAAAAAACTGCGAGAATTTTATGATGCTGAGGGGTTTTTTGGGGGGTCAAAATGAAAAAAGTGTCCCTACCTAGTGAATGAATACCCGAGACAGAAGACAAACTGAGAATTTTCAAGCCGTTTTCTTCTTAGGGATGCATAGAGAGAAGTTACTACTACCAGCTCATCTAAGAAAAATGTTTTTAAAACTTATATTTTTCAAAAAATTATGAGGTGTTCTGTTCATTTACTGGTCATCTACCCTACATAAGGCAAAAAAGAAAAAAAAAAGCTTGGGAACCTCTTGTCTAGAACAAAAAGACTTATTGACAGCACATTAAAAAAAAATTTTACATAACCTTTATGATCCTGTTGAATAATTTTCAATTGAGAAGAAATGCTTTTTGCCCCTTTTGAATTTAAATTTTGAACTGTTTTTTCATATAAGTTTTAATATAATTAAAGCTAAGTGAATTTCAGTTACCAGATAGTTTTTGATAAAATATATTTATTTTGCTTTGTGTTTTTTTGCCGTAATTAAACTGCTCTTGTGTGGTTTTATTAATTAACTTATTTAATATTTTGAATTTCATTTCAGCTGAAAGAAGTCTTAGTAACAGATGACTTTAAACTGACAAGCTCCTTAGTAGCGTTAGATTTTTTAGTGAGACATGGCTATTTGAACTGTGATGACGGTGAGCATAACTCTCTCTCAATGCAATTAATTCAGACATGATATTTGTTTTATTCCTCACTTTTATGCATCATATACAATTCTTAAGGTTTATTTATTTAAAGCTATTGATAAATTGCACTCCTTCAAAGTCACTGTAAGGAAACTTTACAACTGTGAAAGTTAACTGAATACGATAGAAAGGAAAAATCATTTGCCGAAATTAATTTTTATGACGTTGATGGAAAGCACCAGTAAATAAGCAATACAGAAAACACTACAATGGTTGAAATCATGGAACCTCGGTAAGTCATCACCCTGTGGCGTGTTCGTAACTTCCGGCTAATGAATTGATACGCAAACTGTAACTTGTTGTTAATTGAATCGATTTTTATTCATTCCAATCTTGACTAAATAACTTATATAGGAGCATACGTACAATCGTGGTGGGAAAACGTTCAGTATCACAAAGTTCAGCTGCCTCAAACAGAGGACTTCGTTGGTTGATAAAACGCTCGGCCCCTGCCCTGGGCGCCTATGGAACAAAGTTCCTAATTTTGGTACGCACTCGGTACTCTTATACCTAGCCCAACAAATATCACCACCTTCTTCAACGGAGTCTCGAGCTCGTCTCCCCGAAGTTGAGCGGGGCACACCCCTCGAAATTTTGCAAGGGGCGTGATCCTGCAAACTTCATTCATTTTTTTGATTGGATAGTCCAGTGTCACGACGGTCAACGCAAAAATTAGACACCCGTAGATTGAATGGACACAAGTCTCCATCAAGTCTGTTCGTCCCACGAGCTATCGGCACTTGAAACGAAACACGAGCCTTTCCGCCCATGGACCGACAAAGGTCCTAGGAATGTCCCTAAACGGTTAGAGCTCAGACAGTCCGGCGTCTGATGCCAATCACAGCTCTGGCGAAGGTCATCCGTAATGACCTGAGAACAGGACTCGCCACAACCTACTTAACTCCACATATTTTTGTGGTCCCTCGGAATGTCGAATAACCAGGGTTCCACTGTATTTAGCTTTAAAAATCCTTGATTTCATCGCCATAAGTACGGCTAAATAAATGTATTCTATTACATGCTTTCTGTGCTTCATTTATTTCAGAACCCAACTATATCAAATTGATGGAGACACTTCATACACCCCTTCATTTCCTTCATCCTGCATATTGAGAGTCATTGTGTTACACTTCGGCTGCATTTCAACGTGTGTGAGTGTGAAGGACCTGGAGCAGTGATCCGTGACAAAAAGAGCATTTATTAAAAGGTGAAAAATTCCTCCTCATCTGACAAGCTGCACTGCAATATTTGCCTTTTAATTTTTTTTTTCTGAATTCTTATTTGGATTTGAAGAAAATGAATTATTAAATTTTTATCAAAGAGAGTTTTGTAAGAGATTATGTATTAGGTGCTATTGTATAGCATAACATTAATCAATGTTTGTTCTTTGGTCATTAAGAATGATGATTTCAGGGTATTTACTGATCTGGTGATTAATGTTGCTAAAACTCGCCAAGCTGGCTACACCAAGCGATTTCTCGCCAAAAATTATGCATAGCGGGAAAGTTCATATAGAGATAAAGTTACTACAATAATCTTGAGTACAAACTAACGGATTAAACACCGAATTTAAGAAATTGAGAATAAAAGAACATAAAAATAAGCACTATTTACAAAATTTCTAACAATACAAGTATAGGGGGGGGAGGGCGATTTAGAGGTAAGGATTAAAGAAAAATAATAATCTTTAAATCTGAATTCTAAGAAAAAAAATGAGTTTTCTTTAGAAGTGCAAGAATTTGTAAACACCTTGTGTTTCCAGTATATATATAAAAATAAAATAAAAAAAACACTAAATTTTCAATATTTCAAGTAATTCCAGTATCAGTAGACACCTGTTGCATCCACATGCTAGCTATGGTAATTTTTCTAATTCTTTTGTTTTAAGTATTCTTTTTGCGAGTTAATAAAGTATTTGTTTAGCACTTTCTATCAAGACTACAAAGATATTTAAATGTAAAGTTTAAGAGAAAAAAATGTTCTGTATAAATACTATTTAAGTAAAAAAATGTCAATATTTTCATTCAGTGCACCTTACTTTGAGATGGGTTAATGAAACGTAATTATATATTTTTTATGGTTCAAAGCAGCTCTTGAAACCCTTTAAGAAAGAATTGTTCCAGAGTATTTCCAGTGAAATGTTTCGAAAATTTTCTTGTTAAATTGTTGATTAAGTACTTTTTGAAGTGGATTCCGGTGAAAAACTATTCGGAGCAATAAATCTGAATTTTAGTCTGTGAACTTTTGAGGGTTTCTGAAATATTATCCAGTGATTTGCAAGTCAAATTTTATTTATTTTTATTTATCCTCATTCCAAAAAAAAGTAAGGGGTCGTTCACGAATTATGTCAAACTTTCATGTAGAGGGGCGGGTGAAAGTGAGTAAAGGGAGTAACAAGAAGTGACATCGCACATTTTAATTGAAATAAAAATAATTTGAAAACATTATATTTATGTAACATAACACGACCTGTGACTAGGGGAGGGGGTAAAATGAAGTTTGACACTTTGTGACCAGGGGTATAAGGCGTCAAGTAATGTTGAAGAAAAAGTGGCATTTGTGAACAGCCCCAAGTATCATCATCACATTATGTAATTTCAATAATTCATTGGAACCAATTGCAGAGCTGCCAGTTTATGCAGTTTTTCTGCCAGCAGAGTGGTGCACAGTGGTTCGAGGGCGGAAGAAATAAGCATTTAAAAGTTTGAACATAGAAAAATTTTAATGCCGTAATTACTTAGCCCTTGAGTTGTAGTAATATACTCCACAAGATTTATTTGGAAAAAAATTGCATATTACCAAAAACAAGCCAAGAATGATGAAAAATTATATTTTTAATTAATTTTTGATTTGACCCTATACTGCAGTTTTAATTCATACGTTCAGTAATTCGAACTTGAATTTATACAAAATTTTTTCACATTAGTCTTTCACACCTATAAGATGCATATTACATCAGAAGTAATAATTAAAATTAATAAAAATTTAAATTATCTGAAGTGAAAAAAAAAAGTAATTACAAAAAAATATTATGAAATATATTAAAGCATATACTTTTATCGGCGGCTTCCGGTGAGCTGAAAGCTATATTGCCAAATAGTTTGAACCTTCCTGTAACTAAACAAAACCATATTAGCTGCGACCACCTGCGACTGTGGGCATGGCAGATGTTTTCATTTGAATCTCACTACTTACAATCACCAATATAGTAAACTAAAAAATAACATGTTGTGGCATAATGGGGACAAATTGATTTTTACCAAAGAGATTGGCCATCAAATTTGACGTACTCCAAATAAAATCTGCACCTTCAAGCCAGACTAACGTAAGTCACATTTTCACTACTTCTCAAGCAGAGCGATCTACACTCGATGGATTTTTGCCGCCTTTTCCCCCGTTTCAAACCACTGTGTGGTGTAGTGATTAAGACGTTGGCCTCTCATGCCCAAAGGCGCAAGATTGATCCTGGCTCCGGACGGTAGATTTTCAAGATGTAGAAATTTGACAGCATCCATATCGTATGATTATGTAGCAGGTAAATGATCCCCAGAGTACTCGTTTGGCATTGAGTATCTCTGGGCAAAAATTGAATTCCTCGTGCTTTTTCGCATGGAATAGAGCCTAGGTGCCTCCACCTAGTGGGGAAACTGGGCATCGAAATTCAATATCCAGTTCAATAACACTCATAAAAGCTCATCACAATAGAATACATTTTAACTTTTTGGAGTAAAGGGGAAAATGTTTTTTTTTTTTCTTGATGTATTCAATAGCTAAGCAAAAGTACAGTGAACTCTCACTTATACACCGCCTCATTTATGCGCCTTTTTCACTTATACGACGATTTTAAATGGTCCCAGCACATTCCATAGCAAAATAATGATAGTATCATTCGTTTATGCGTCGCTTTAAAGATAAATATTTCACTTATGCGCCAAATTTTCCCTAAAATGTAAAATATTTAATTTATTTTCTTTAAAAATAAGCATTTTTCTTTACTTTTCTCTTTAATCTTTCTCCTTTATTGCTCACGGAAGACATTTTTTCTGCATGAACTAGAGTTCAGAGAGGGACAATTATCTATCATGCATCGTTTTAAAGGGGACAGTTTGTGATTAGGTATGCTACAATTTTTGTTTTATCTTTATCCTTGTAGTTACAAGGGCGTAGCCAGGACTCACGTTAGGGGGGTGCCAGCAGTGGCACCCCAATAGGAGGTCACTGTGACCTCCCAAAAAGTTCTTATCCGATACAAATTGGCTGATGAAATTTGAAAACAATGAGACAGTATTGCAAGGCTGAACTTCTTTATTTAATTATTTTTTTCTTTTTTTTTTCCTTTAATTAATTAATTTATTTATTTTCGTGATGCCTCATGTCTCTTTTGGTAGACATAGATAAGTATGCATTCTTGTATTTTATCTATTTATTTTTTAATCATTCAGTAAAGTTCTGAGTTTCATTCGGTAAATTAAAAATTTTCTCCTCAAAAACAGGCAAGCTTACTATCATTTTCTGAAAAGTAATCAATACTAGATATAATAACGCAGTTTATATAAGTTCCCAAAAATTAGCATAAAAGTCAAATTTTTCAATAAAAACAGAAAGAAAGAGAAAAAAGTGCTTGAAATTCTCTTTGCACAAAAAAAGGAAGAAATTAGGAACTCAAAAAAACTATACTTTAATCAGTCATGCACACCTTAAACCAATGGATGGTATACAATATTTCTAAAAGAACTTATTTGTCTGCACCAGCATGTTACAATAAAAAGCATGAGGGTAAGTTTTCTCGGAATATAGAAAAAACAGTTTCACTTGTTTTGACTTTTCTCGATTGATCACTCCTCCTTTCAAGGACTAACAAATTTTGTGTGTTGAAATGCTAGAAGTAGTTTGGAAGTTTACTAAGGATGAATCTTCTTACTATCGGGACATACTAATAAAATAGTTTTTAGTGCTTTTGCTAGTAAAATAGTTTATAGAATTTTTTTTTAAATAGATACTACTGTATTTTTGATGATTAATTTGTCCAGTGCCCGATATCATCGTTAAATCGAGGAAAGCTATCGTTAAATTGTATGAAGTTTAACATTAAATTCAAGGCATACGAATCGGTACCAGTGAAATCTATCGTTAAATTGAGGAAATCGTTTAAATCGTGTATCGTTAAATCGAAGTTATTACTGCTATAAGCAAATATTTGCGCCAAGAAGTATGTTTCTAAATTAATCACAATAAATCCATTTTAGTGTACATGAAAGAATCCCCCCTTCACAAAAATTAAAATTTAGGGTGTCCCTGCTGTTATTGTTGGGGGAAATCGCGGAATTACATTAAAGAAATCTTCTGAATTACAAAGCTTAAAACTTGATTAAGTGATAATTATTTTGATAATCAAATTTTGTACAGCTGTTTTGAGACCTCAGGGAGCTCACTTTTTAGTTTGTAGTAATGAAGTCGTGAAATAAATAGTTAAATTACATTTTGATATTGAAAGAGAACATAAATCTGTTAACTGCCCATGTGTATCTCTTTAATATTTCTTTTAAATGAAATATTATAATTAATGTCTTTGTAGTTATTTGTAGATGAACACTTTTTCTTTTTTTTCAAAGAGTAAAAATTTTCTTTTTTGGATGATATGTATTTACATTTTGGATCATATTTGTACAAATGAATCTGTCAGACATGTTTATTCCCTGTAAAATATTTTTACTTTCTTCTTTTTAAGATACAAATTTAATCAATGAGTAAATGCCAAGAATCACTTAAAGAATTTAGATATTTTTAAAGTGATGTATTGTTATATTAAATTTTATAAAATTTTCATTGAATTTTACAGACTCAATTGATATCTAATAATTTTACTAGGAAACATTTTCATACATAATTGCTATCTTGAACAAAAAATAAAGAACTTCTCTATTTTTTTAGTCATTCAATATAGTACCATGTTTCTATGACCTTTTTTAAAAAATGATAGAAATTCTAGAATGTCTCTCTGCAATTTTTTTGATTTGGTATTGTAGGATTTTTTAATCATTCTATGATCATTTTGTGTCAAGCATAGAAAGTACAAAAACAGTTTTCAAATTGTTTTCAGTAGCGTTGGGTATGTTCAAAAGAGCAACTGGTTGCAATGGTGACTAATTGCGGAAGGCTCTAATATTTCCATTTAGCCAATTGTACGGAAATTATTAGGAGGTCACAGTGACCTCCTTAGGCCTCCCTTCGGGGCGCTCCTGCTTGTTCCTCCTTTGTGTGAATGTGTTGTGCTGTGAGTGGTTTCCAACGCCATAGACGGATCCTTATGGCATGTGTGTGTACTTCACTTCACACACTCCAGGGTCCCTCGTACCTACCACAACTCGTAGTTTAACCGGGATGGGGCCCTGAAGAGCGCTCTGTTTTTTTTTTGAACCAGAACCAAGGGCCAAGCAAACCCTTGGCCCAGCAACCCCAGAGGTATCGTCTCACTCGGGGGACTTTGTGACCATGACATTTTTAACGCCTCCCAGCCACTATTAATCAAGACGGTGGATCTTTGATCAGCTGGCATCGAACCCGGGTCCCTCCGGTCACGAGTCCAACGCCTTTGCCGATCGGGCTACTACAGCTCCATGTGTGTGTACTGTGGAAGTCGGACTTCACACTAAATGACGATACAGTTGGAAAAGCAAAGTAGCGCACCCCAAATGACCAACCTGGCTGGCACAAGACAACAGCAAATCGGGGACCAAGTTAACCAGCTGCTCTGCTCGAACACGCCCATTAAAAAAGATTTTCTCTGTACATAAAACAAGCATAATAATAGTAATAGTAATGCTAATAAGAATTTGTGTAAGTTTTCATCTTTTAATGATATTATCAGTTTTAGCATTTTGTAACAAAATGTTCAGTCAAAATTGCGTTGTGTGCTGTTGCTACCTTAATTAAATTTATGCTCCATTTCACCTTAAGTTGGCAACACTTCAAAAGGTGCAAAATATGATGCTCCTTTTAATGAAGTAATTATTGTTGCTTTTGAAATTAAAATGGCTGTAAATGGGTAAAAAATATGAAAAATTGAGATATTTTGTCTCCTTACCTCTCTAAATGTAAAATGAAAATATTAATATTTATTATATATTACAAAAATCATTAACAATGTTAAATAGTGTTTAAAATTTTTAATGCTAAATTAATAAGTTTTTTTTAAACAATTATTACCAGTATTTTGAGCTGTTAACTATGTATTTATTCATAATTAAAACAGGAATTAAGTTATAGCTTGAGAATAATTTAATATGTTAGTACCTAGTTTTTTCTTACTTCTCTATGCATGGCCGTACAAATGCACATGTGATACAAATACATGATGAAAGAAACACGTGCATTTTCAACATAAATCTAAGCACATTTTGTCCTTTTTATATTAACTATTAGAGAGAAAGTTCAGTATTTTTGCTACTTTAATTTACTTTATGCATTGCTAGTTTTATATAAGTTAAATACTCAACTACTTTACTTATCTAGATTCGAATATAAAGTTATAAAATGTTTGAATTTATTTTAAAATAATATTTCATAAAATTAAGCTTACACATTCCTGCACCAAGAATAGCAAGTAGCATTGTTTATACCCTTGGATGTAGATTGTAGAGTTACCATAATTTTCATGACTGCCTGAAATGTAGTTCCGTAACCTACTACGTTTGCCCTACTTGTGGTGAAATGGAATATAGCCTTTTTTTTCAAAGAATTTTTTTAATGCTTAAAAGGTTCCCCCGGGTGTTTTTAAAATGAAGTTCCTATTCATGTTTCAAACTGAGTATTATAAGAAATGTCCTTAAAAATGCTTTCATTACATATGCTGATGACTTTATCTTAAGTTTGCCTTTGTAGTGCTTGAAGCAGTTTAAGGTTGAAGCATTTTGTACTCACAACCAGCTCTGAAGTATATTTTAAGAAACAGTGTCTATGTGTGGCAAGGTTGTCTTATGTTGCAACCCTTTTGAATTGATTTCTGCTTCAACAAAACAAGCTATATTATGAAAACAAAGTTTTTCAGAGTAAAATTTGCATTTCTTCACATGTTTAGAAATTCTATCGAAATGTAGAAATTGTATGGAAATATTTTCAGTTATGGTACATCCTGGGTAAAATGTAATTCACATTTGTACTTTAGTACTGTTTTTGTTAGTGGCACATTTAATATGTTGATTTATCAAAAATATTCTGTCCCATATAAAACCACCAATATATTGATAAAGTGGTTACTTTAACTAAAGATTTAAAAATTTGCATGAACTACAAAATTTCAAGTAAGATTTAATTTCAAGTTTGTAATCATTACAAACATAAAAATTTACAATTTTTTATGAAACTTGGGTTTTGCAATTGTTCTACCATTTAATAAAAATTCACCTTATAATGTTAAAATTATTTGTTTTCAATATTTATGCATGTGATATCTAATTGCTCGACTAGTTCATTTGTTCTAAATCATTAGGGATGTTTTCAACCAAGTTGGAGGGTACTCATGTTTTTGTTTACGTTGATTTTTATTGCTTTAAATGCTTCTAAAGTATTTGAAACTTATTTGATCATTGATTCATTGTGGATTGCTTACAAAAAGCTCTTGTCTCTGGCAAAATATTTTCACTTTGCAGCCAATCCTTACTTGAGCACAATAGCTGGCCCTGTATCATTTTCTCCAATTGTGTGTTTATTATGTAAAACTTATGAGTTAAATTCATTTGACTTTTTCTTCAAAAATCATAAATAAGCAATGACTAAATCAAAAGTAGTTGATTTGCTGGGAATCTTTTCAGGGTTGCATATCAAGAAGAAAACCGGGAGAACTTTTGTCAAGGCACTCGATAAAAATTAAATTGTGTCACGAATAGAAGCGTAATAGGAGTTTATTTGGAGGGGACCCTAGTTTGAATATTATGAGAAATTTTCAGATCAAAGTTTGAAAATAGGAAAATCCTTATTCAAAATGAGTGGTTTTTAAACTTAATTTGGAAGGGGCCCACAAGGATATGCGACTCTCCCCTCCCCCTTTTTGTCCTTAGTCACAACAAACCCCTTGCTACAAATGCACCCTATTACACTTTTTTTTTTTTGAAACTTGATATAAAAACTGGAAAGAAGATGGAGAAGGGCAAGTTTCAACGTTTTGCTCCATCTCTAAAAAATCAAAGATCCAGCACTGATTTCGTAACTAACGCTGGGCTCCTTTGAAATCAAACTTGCCTTTATGTATATAGCTTTGAATGTGAAATATAGCTGTAAATAGAATTGAAATTTTGCATCGTACAAAAGTTTTTCAGAGTTATTATGAATATTATTAACATTTGAGCTTTTGTCAGATGTTTTTTCATCCATAAGCTCACCCCTTTTAAATTGGTAAAAAGGGTCCTAGTCACCCCACACACATTCCCGTCATTTAGGGGGTCGATTTCCTTCCCCCCCCCCGACTTAGGGAAATCTTGACTTTGGAGTATTTACATGTAAGTGGGCATGGTTTTTGCCATTTCTTTGTAAAATTTACAGTGCATAACCCTTTCCTCCCCCCTAGAAAAATTCGAAATAAGGGGCCTGCGTACAGTTATCTGCAAATTTGTGCAAGTTAGAGTTTAAATATTTTCCTTTACTGTTCTACACAAAGGAATTTTGTTATTTCCAATCAGCAGGGCCTGATTAACACACGGTCCTACAGGTCCGTGGACCTGGGCACCACACTTTTAGGGGCACCAAAGTGGGGGAAATTTCTTCCTTTTAACCCTCTTTTGGAAGCAGTTACTTTGAAAGTGCTGATTTTGTTGTGAGAGGGGCACCAAAGTTTTACCACGACCTGAGCATCACTTAGGCTTTATCGAGCCCTGCCAATCAGCCAATATTTTTATCTATTGCAAACTAAAGCACTTGTTCTGTTTCAGCCTTTACTTGAAATTTTGAAGGTTGTTCATTAAATTCGACCCATTTTCTCAATATTATGATGTTTCAATAATCTCATTGGCTGCTTGTGACAGTCATTTGATTTTCGGAGTATAATAAAAAAAACTGTCCAATTTTTCGTGGTGAGCCTATTTTTCTTCAATACAATGGTTTGAATGCAACATTCTGAAAATGATTTACTTGCAATAAAAGCGAAAGTTATTTTTAATATTGTCTTTAAAATGTAACTTCTCCAAAATGTACAAAACATTTTTTTCAAGTTGAAATTTGAATGAGATAAGTGCTTTTTAGTATTTTATTATTACAGATATATTTAATATTAGGCTGTGAATGAAACTTGAATTCCAATATCAGGTTTGGTAAGTTTGTTGCAGTATTTATTTTATGCATCCTTTAAACTATACCAGAATTCCAAGAACAGTGTTTGGTTAAAGTTCTTCCACAAGGATGAATCAATAAGAATTTCATTTTCTTGTACTAACAAAATCGAAGGTCGTACTTTGGCAGTAACTGGGGTTTTAAGCTGCCATTCATTTTGATATTTTCCGTGCTATTCTTTTTGAAAATACTAAAATATTCACTTAAATTTTATTTTCATTGGTTGTTTAGGTGAAAAATTTTAAGTAACAAAGATTTCGAGATTCGGCTGACAATTTAAAAGATGACACCTTATGTGGTAGAGAAAGATCGTAAACCAGAATTATGCTGAATGTGTACAAAACATTTAGAAATTTTACTACAGGCGCTATTGCAAATATATGCAACACGCAAAGATTCCCTGCAAATGTTATTGGATATTTTCAGTCTTTCACTGTCAGCAAAGAGTTTCTTATAAATATACAATTTCTGAAAAATAGCTTTAAAGGTCTTCAAATTTATCTTTACCATCAAGTGATACAAATCTCTTGAAAACTTAATTTGCAATAAATTCTGTTTTTCAGAAATTCACCAAAACAGCAACTGCTTAAAAATAAATGGTTATATATGCTATATGTATATACACATACATACGTATATATGTAGAAGTTGTAATCATTACACAAGGAAAATTTTTTATTGGTGTTGTCATAAAGCATATCTATTGCTACTAGCTTTTACTGGACGTTTTAAAATTTAATATGTTTAAACGTAGCGTATGTCAGTGATATTTCTAAGAATATAGAGCAGTATCTGGATTATATATACATACATATATATTTTTTAATACATAATATAGAGTTGTAAATTTTACTGTATTTTGAACAACGTCTGTAGACATTGTATCAGTTGTAAAGCTTAATGCAGTGTTTGTCAGTTTGAGTGACAAGTAAATATATTGTTCTGCTGTCTGTTTCTAAGCTAGTGGAATATTTTAAGAGTACTTAGCTATTTAGTGATTAAAATATGTCTGTCTGCACGCACTTTTTTTTTCTGTTGACGATTTCCAGGTTTTGAGAATGAAAATCTTTGCCTTATTTTAGGGGTGGGTTTTTAACAGGGACGGATACAAGGCAGGGCGATCGTCCCTCCCTTAAGGGAGTCACCACTGATAAATTTTCAGGATTGAAGCTCAAAAAAGGTATTTTTTAATTATTTTTGATGCTAGCTGAAGGGAAGTTTCGGGCTGTTCCCAGAATACGTTTCGCAATTGAAGTCCAAAACATATGAGGTCATCGTTTGTAAGCCAAGGTTTGTAGTAAAGGATACATAATAAAATCAATCGCCCCTCGCTTGGAACATTTCTAGATTCGCCCTTGGGTTTTAAGGTTCAAACCCCTTCCGAAGTTTTTCAAAACTATTCCAAAATGTGCTTTTCACAGTACTTTTTTTTTGCTGAAAAAGTTATTAGTGCGGACTTTTGAGCCTTAACTGATTTGCCTGCACGATTCGTATGCATGGCGGAAGATGTCCAGTGCTGTCCAGCCTCGAAAGGTGCGCCTTGCACCGTTGAACAGTTCTATTAAAAAAAATTGTGACATCTTGATTAATAAAATGCACCATGATAGCATTTCGGTTTATTTTAATTTTTCTAGAACTGACAAGGGGAAAAAATTAAAAAAGAAAGAAAACATTAAGGCAAACCAACAAAAAACAAAGTAAAATCTCCTCATATTCCCTTATCTCTTTTCCCTTATTTTGACAAAATCAGTAGAGACCTGAGGCATGCGCAAAAGCGTTCGAGGTCGCTGGAAAAAATATCAAACTGTAGATGATGGTACACAGACTATTATTTTCTATTCTGATTGGTTCAAAAGCACAAGTAAAAGTAATATGAATTAAAAAAATGAATTAAAAATGTGGCGCCTTTTGGACTGAATTCTGAAAAAAATGAGGCTGTTAAAGGGTTAACAATTTTCAAAAATATATCCTATCAGTGCTAACTTTGAAACTAAAAAAACATCAACTCTGTTACGTTTTTAAGCTTCCTTATACATTTAAACGGAAATACATTTTCCAGTGTTTTTTGGTAAATTAAAGCTGCAGTAAAAAGCTATGTCATTCATTTTTCCCTTCTTCTTTATTGCAAAAAATTTCGCTCTTTGGATTTGATGGATCTAAAATTGGCAAAAAAATAATTTAAAGAAGAACGTGATGTAACAAACGATTTGTTATTTTCTGTTTTTTCATCTTCATAATCTGGAAATTCTCTTTTTGGTCTCAATTTGTCTTTCAAGGGAAATTAATTATTGTGATATTAAACATTCAAAATGCTCAAATGCACTTTTGTTTATTTGTTTATTGTTGTTTTCTGTGCGCATTCAAAGAATATAAGAGCCAATATTTAGAAAAGTGCCAATTTGAAGTTGGAGTTTTCTGAAAAAAAAATTTTTTTTGCAGAAAAAAAACTAATATTGGATTTTAAGTCTAAATTGGGTCTAAATGCAAGGAAATAAAAGGGGGGAGGTCAAGGAAGTTATTTACCCCCTCCTTAGATTACTCACTTTTAAGCCGTTACAGATCTGATGAATGTTACAGATCTGATGTTAATATGAGTTACATATTTGAGTTTATGCTTTCAGTTTTCGTTAACATCTCTAAATATGATATCATTTCTTTGAATTTTTAACATAGAATCAAGATCATTATATTAAAATATATATATTAGGCTAAAAAATCAAATTTTATTATAAAAAAGCATTTCTTGGAAATAAAAATGAGCGATAAGGTTTTTAGATAAAATAAATTATGAGGTTACCAAATCCAAGCTAATAAAACATTTGTTTTGTTTTGAAACAACACACAACTTCAACTTTTTCAACACACAACTCTGCTGCTTGCTTTTCTTTAATTAGTTGCAGGAAATTTAATTTCTTGATCAGAAATTCAAATTTAGCATGCTAGTTATTATCTAGTTATTTAGCGAAGTTATGAGAAATTGAAGCACAAAAAAAAAATAAATAAATAAATAAATAAATAAATAAAATAATAATAATTAATTAACTTAATTTCTGCAGTGTCAATTTTTCTTATTTTACTAACTTCTATTGTTAGGTCATACAAACCACAAATGAAGCAATTGTACTAAAACTCATTGCTTTTCATTTTTTAAGAACAAAAATATTCAATATATATGGCTAAAACCTATTATTTTTGCTTTTTATAATTCTGAAACGTGTGAGTTAGTTCTGTAACACATTCGCTGTTTTTCAATGTTACCGCTCTGACTCTTACCGATCTGACAAACTGACAAAGTTTTTTTTTTATTTTCGTGTCGATCGCACTAAACCAAAATCAAACACGTGGTTTTTTCACTTGTAATAAAGGACTATACTTATATATAAAATAATTTTTAAAATAATAAAAACTGCGCATTTTAGAGCGTGTTACCGATCTGATGACTCAAATGACACACATTTTTTTATAAAATCACTTTAAAAAATCTTACCTACAATTTTAGATGCAGAAAGGCAAATTTTTAATTACGATTCAATAAAACATCCCACCAGGTACTCAGTATCACGTGGTATAGGTGCAGGAAATGATTTTGGGGGCCTAACCATAGATCGGAAGTTATTGTTACCACTCTGACGGCGGAACTTGGGACACGCTTATTTCGCATTCCCTAGAAAATCAGAAATCGATTAAAACAAAAATGAAGTAAAATATTAACAGAGGGGTCAAAATAGAATCGTTTTTTGTGCAAGTGCATTTTTTTGCGAAGTTAGAAAGTGTGCATGACATGACCTGTTTGCATGCTAAGTTTTGCTACTGGGGACACGTTACCGATCTGATTTTTGATGTATAAAAACAATATTTTCTGAAGAAAAAAATTTTTTGTTTCTGATGTTATTACATGAAATGAAAGCAGAACCTTATCTTCTTTCCGGGGAAAATTATTTTTTTAACTAGTTATTGAAATACTAGGGAAAATTCGCTTGGGACTCAAATTGGCACTTTTCTAAATATTAGCTCATAACTGCATTAGGCAAGCACTCTTTTATTTATTTTGTAACATTTTAAGAAGCCATGGAGATGTACTTAATATTTTTCTGTTTGTGTGTTATTTTTTCCTCCACAATCTGAAATCGCGGCTATTATTTTCTCGTTGAATTTCAGTTTTGCACTCTTGGTTAGTGAATCTGGACTGAAATTTGCTCATTTTTACATTTTACTTTTGTTGTCTAATTTAGGAAAAGGAAAATAAAGATCTACGATAAAGTATGGAAAAATTGTTTTGTCTCCTCATTTTGTTCACACGTGCAAATACAGTAAAATCTCACATCTCAGTATAGCGAATACCAATACAACGAAATATCAATTTCAACGAAGTAATACTCCAGGCCCGTTTTAACTTCCATTACATTACTTGACTAAAACTTGTGGTCTCCTTACTTTAAGAACGATATTAATTCATTGGAAAGGGTTCGAAGGAGAGGGCTACAAGGTTAGCAGATGGGCTTTCTAACTTAGAGTAGGATTCCATGCTGAGAGTGCTTAATATGTACAGTAGAGTATGTCATAAAAAAATAAAAGTTTTTTTTTTCGACTTGGTACACGCACTTTCCTATGTATTCACTCATTTTGAGTTGATTGGTACAAAAAATAGTTTTTGGAAAAAATTTTTAGCTACCGGGAAAACGTTATTTACATAAAACTTCAGTGTTTTTTTTCAAAAAATTCACTACTTTCAAGCAGTGGTCGGAAGTAGCGTGTTACAAGTAGCGAAACTACAGTAGTAGCCACATTTTTTAGTAGTTTGTAGTAGGGATGCACCGATTAATCGGCCACTTTACCGATTATTAATAATCGGCAAAATCGGGCCGATTAATCGGTAGAAAATATATTTTTCAAATATTATTCTTCAAAGTATACCTTCACTAAGAAACTATGATGAATAATTTTATTAACAGTAATAATAGTCCTCACAGTTGATATCAAGTTTTTTTTAATTAAGTCTCCTACTTTGAATAGATATACAAACTCATAGACAATGTTACTACACATTTTTCATGTGGCGATAGTTTTCTCCTTAGCACAGTGCTTTTAGATAACCTCTCATTTTCAAGGAATATAAGTATTAAATTAAATTGTTACTAATTATTAAAAATATGGATTGAAAGTACTCCTAAATTGGAGAGCTCACCACAGACTCCCCCCCCCCTTTCTTTTTAATTTTTATGTCCAATTCACGTAACTAACAATGTGTTAATAATATTATTGACAATAATATGAAAACTGGTTCTAAGAAATTTGATAAAAAATTGAAATTATTTTGTGAAAACTAGGAAAATGGAAAAAAGAATCTTCTCTCAGAGATAAATTACTTACTATTTCTAAACTTGGAATTGTATAAGAGAGAAAAAATCAGTGATGTTGAAATTAGTAGTAGGAAAACAATCAAAATTATCATTAATCGGCCCAGCCGATTATCAAAAGCCGATTAATCGGTAATCGGCCAATTTGCTTATCGGTGCATCCCTAGTTTGTAGTGTAGCGCACTACTTTTTAAAAAATGTAGAGTAGCGAGTAGCGCTATACAAAAAAATTGTAGTTTGTAGCGTTTTCTTGGAACTACTTTTTAATTCAAAATTGAAAAAAAAAATAAATAACTAAATAAAAATTAATAAATGAATGAAAAAATTTAAAAAAAAAGGATAAAGAAAGAAACTTCTTTATTTCGTACTTGGCTTAATCGAACCAGACAGGTGCAAATCATGCAGAAATGCATTATAAAAATGTGAGCTGATCTTAGATACACCATTTTGACGCCATACATTCAATCTGTTTGATGTCATTGGTTTATTTGGCATCCCTGGCCAGAAATTATTAGAAATTTGAAGGTTAAATTCTTTCAATCTTTTGAATCTTATCTTGCGGCGAATTTTCGTAAAATTGTAAAAAAATTATTAAAAGGACAAATTACAGCAAAAAAGGAAAGACAAATTCCTAGTAATATTCCATGTCCAAATAGGTAATTTATTAACCTAAACCACTTTTTGAGTTTTTTCGGTCAATCCTCAAACGGTGCACGCTTTTTTTTTTTATTTATTTTTTAAAAAGTAGCGAAGTAGCGACACATTTCAAAAGTAGTTTGTAGTTGCTACATTTTTAAAAAAGTAGTTGTAGTTAACTACATTTATACCAAAGTAGTTGTAGTTGTAGTTCGCTACAAAAGAAAAGTAGTTTTTCTAACCACTGCCAAGGAGTGACTGTAAACGATGTCTTAACTTTGATATTTACCAGGAGCTGGGCGGAGCTCGGGCCGGTTCGCAGCTTCCCCGAAAAAATTCCTTTACTACAATTTTTTGTAGTGCATTTTTACCGTTTTCCCCCTCCCCTTCAATTTTTTTTCTGGGCCATTACAATGTTTTCCAAACGGCGTCACATAACCTCAAGCCCGTCATTTAGGGGGGTCAAATCAAGGACGAATACTGGAGAGGGGCCATCGCCCTTCCTTTGATGGACCTTGCACTTGCAATGCTTCGGAATTAAAGTTTCATAAACGGAAGTGTATTGTCCATCTTTGATGATGTTAGTGGAAGAAATGAGGGTTAAGGACTTACCTCTCCTGAATTTTCAAAATTGAAATTGCAAACAGACGAAATTTTCGATGATGTTAGAGGATGTTCGAAACATTCGCCCGGAATTATTTATGAAGTTGCTGTTCTGGAAACACATATTTAGAAAACCTGTGTGGGGGGGGGGGAGGAATAATACTGTCGCAGTCTCCCCCCTCCCCCGTAGTTAGAGGTGTAAATAAAATGTTCAATAACCCGCCCCTTGAAAAATTTCTGTGCACCCCTGATTTTGAGAAATCAATATACTTTCACATACAAGTGGCTTGGTTTTTGAAATTTTCCCATGAAATTTGCGTTGGGTTTGCACGTTTTAACGCTCTATGTACAATTTTGAAATGACGAGCCTGCTGAACCATAAAAGTTTTTCCGTATCCTGAGTCCCATCACACCTTCGATCTGAAATCGTTCTGTGTTTTCTTTCGAAAGCAAGGGCAATTTTCCAAATGTTCGTTTATATTTACTACAGATGGCGCAACAACTACCGGAAAACCTCGATTCCAGGCGATCGATGAGAAGTTGGACGCCGGAGAAAAGAGCGTTCCTTGGATCTGGGAAGCGACAAACTTCTATTTTCTGGTTTTTCGTTCCTCTACGTTTTGAAAGAAGCATTTACTTGCATTCTGATAACTGATGCCAAGGTCGGATCCAGAAATTTATCAAGGAAGGGCGATTCCGATTGTTTTTTCCCACTTATATTTTAATATGCGTACCGGTTTACAAATATTGATCCCAAAATATTCGGACTTCAGTTCCAAAACATTTCTGGTTGAGATCCCCAAACCTTATTTCCCCTAACTTCATTGAAACTCGTTGAAATAATTTTTAGAGTGCCGAAAAATGACTGGGGGAGAGTCCCCCAAAGGAGATGCGATCGACCCCATAGCCCCTCCCTTCTGTTGTTGTGCTGTGAATAGTTGCTTACCCTATAAAAGCATTCACCAATGGCAGGTATGTACTCTAAAATCGGACTTCACTCCAAATGGCGGTACAGTTGGAAAAGAGAAACAGCGTACATTTTTTTGAATACCTTTTACCTCCGTCTCGAAACTTCCGTATCTCGAATTCTTCTACTGTCCCGTAAAATTCGACGTTGGCAGGTTGAACTGCATGTAAAATATGCATATACCCTGTTAACCCATTTATGCCCAAGTTTTTAACAATTTTTTTCAATTTTTATCTGCTTTAAACTCTTTCTCGGAATGGTTCACACACATTTTAGGCTCAAAATAGTTCGCCGTTGCCATATTTATTAAGTTATTTGACGTCCTGTTTATGGGATATTTCGCAGATATGTGAGCAAAATACGACCTTACTTGACTTTACTTTTGCAAAGTAACATTACAGGAGGCATCGGCGATCCATTTTAAGCAAATCATTTTAAAATAGTTTAGTTTTATGAAAAATAAGTTCGCAAAAAGAAACTTACTTTCTGTGATTACCCATGCTGGATCGTTGCTTGACTGATTTCTCCGAAAATAGCTGTTAATAAATAAACCCTGATGTCCAAATAGTGGCTCTAACTGGTTTTCTCAAGAAGAAGGACTATTTAACTTGTGAGAAACAGCTTTAGTAAAAGAATATACCCGTTACAGGGTTTTGTATGCAGTAACTAACAAGCGTCCCGTTTTTAGGCTACTGGGCACAAATGGGTTAAAAGTACAGGCTGCACAAGGCACCTCTAAGAGTGAAACGTTGTAGCAGCAGCGGCACCCCGTGAGGGGTTCCACCTGACTCCCTATGGCACCCTCGAAGGTGCCATTCGGTTCCATGTGGTACCCTGTGGTTGCCTTATGCCACCCCATGTGTGATCCATGGCACCTTCAAGGGTGCCATAGGGAGTCAGGTGGCACGCCTCAGGAGGTCCCGCTGGTGCTACAAAATTTCGCCATCGAAGGTGCCTCGTGCAACCTGTAGCTTTTACAATGTACTTCCTAAAATCTGTAAAAAAGATCTGGTATGGACCCCACGCTGCTTCCTTTTACGTGTAAATTTCTTAGTGGATGCCTTAAGTGGTAAAATAGTGCTTGGAGTGAGCAAGATAACAATTCAAACATTTACACCCCTAGCTTGCCACGAAACAATGTTTTACAATGATTAATTTTCTAAATATGGCTGATTTTAACATCATTCAGTGGATTATTCGCAAAATATCGCCAATAGCGCCAAATTGAATCCAAATTCAAAAAATAATTTTTTCGCCAAATTTGTCGCCAAGTTGGCGTCATACACTTGGCGGCCAAAAACTTGACGACATATCGCCATGTGGTTGGGCCAATTCATATCACTTCAGTCTGCATTGAAATTAACATTGATGTACCCCAAAAAAGGGGTAAAACACCCCCTTAGAGACATTCGAATGCAACAACATGAGGAGGTGCACAACTAGACACCCCTTAGAGCTTGCATACCAAACCAGAAGCTTCTACGGCATATAGTTTTTGAGTTATGCGACATACATACGCACATACATACGTACATACAGACGTCACGAGAAAATTAGTCGTAATTAACTCGGGGCTGGCGGAAAAGGATTTTTCGGCTGCTCATTTGTTGGTAGGTACATATGCACGTGCTGACAGGTCGAAAAAACTACTGAACATTCATTCGGGTGTGATCAAAATCAAACTTTAGACCCAAATTTGAGTGAATTTTTTTTCGCGATCACAACACTTCGTTTACTACGTAAAAGAAAGTAAAAAGTGCTGAGGTAATTTTCATCATCTTGCCCGCCGGTAGATGCACTCTTGCCCGGAGTACTCAAGAAATAGATTTGGCTGCATGAAATACGATACGATAGTTTTCATGTGGGTCACTTAAAATTTTCAACTTTTAATTCAAAACTTCACATTCTCACAGCTCCCGACAGTTTGGTTTTATTGAACGATTATCCGGATAACAGTCGGCATATTCGACTAAATTCAAAACTCTTTATCCCCGAAGTTTATGGGTCGGCGGGCGCAGGTTTTAAGTACGACACCATCTCACGGATCACACCAGTCGTTCCATTTATTCGGCACTTTTATTGGATGACCCAATACGGCGCCATGATTAAAGAGAGGGTGTAGAGCGAGTTTATAAGATTACGTGACCACATGATTAGAAATAAATATCCATAATACTTTCCTTAAACGATGTAAAGGCGCCGCGCAACGAGCCCATAAAAACCTGCTCATAACTTGGGAAATACTTGCGTAAATTGAAAAATTCGGCTCGGGAAAAACAAGCAAATGTACTCATATCTACCCATGCGGAAGAACCGCCATAAAATTTTCCCGAATTTCACCCACAAAGTGGGTGGCGCCCCCTTTGGAATGCCTTTA
Organism: Uloborus plumipes; assembly: GCA_038373865.1. Classification (NCBI taxonomy): domain Eukaryota; kingdom Metazoa; phylum Arthropoda; class Arachnida; order Araneae; family Uloboridae; genus Uloborus; species Uloborus plumipes. The sequence continues at coordinate 39,247 of JAXGGA010002439.1, read as the reverse complement.
ATAACGGTGGCGGCGAATTTAATACGCGGCTCGTAATGGAAACCTTAAGTTTATTATTAGCACTCAATGAGTTCCCACAGTTCTACTAAAATAAGGATAAACCGCCTCTCTACTCTGCCCTAGCGCTGTACTTCACCTTGCGCATATTATTGCTTCTTGTTTTAGCCTGAAGAATGTGGGATGTATACTGATTCGAAATACACGCGGATACGGAATTTTGCTGAGAAGGGGGCAATTAATTTGAAATATATTTTTACTTCCTTTTACGTAGTAAAGGTATATCATTATAACCGTGAAAAATCTTTCACTCAAATTTCGGTCTAAATTTCTGTTTTGCTTACCCCCGAGTAATGAAAAAATCTATGTACACAAAAATGGATGTATGTATATGTTTGTTCCTTAAACAAATCCACAATTTTCGTCGGATTTTCATCAAACTTGGCACAGAGGTTGCTTAATGCACTAGAATGAGTATTTTCCAACAAAGATTACGATTAACAATGAATTATCAATTTAAGGCTCACCTATTTCATTTTAGCATGAAATAAGTTAAGAACAATTATAATTCATGTTCCAATTATCTTGGAATATTGGCACAAATATTGTACGATGCAGAAAAATGCGAGGTTCCAACGGATATTTAATTCTAGTTGTTACTGAGCATTTTTTGGCCCTCCTATTAAAGGAATGATACAAAAGATAGATTGATGTAATTTTTACATGCCCATGTGAATAGAATACATTCAAATAATTTTTTAGAGCTATGTTGTATTAATAAGCACCCGGGCAACGTCGGGTAATAAACTAGTTACTGATAAAACCCTAAATACTTCATTCCGTAGACTTAACATCGACGTATGTAAGAGACAAAGATGACTGAATAAAAATGAAATGAATTCAAAGTGCAAATGTTCTTCCCACGGCAGCAATTCAGGGGGGAAATGATGAATTCCCGACTTCGACCATTACAGTTTTAGAGCCTTCAACTCTGACTTCGATTCTACGACTCCAACTCTGACTCTGCAGCCATGGCAGAAAACCATATTCGGAGGGAGAATGGCGGAAACCGACTCCGACCCTTGGTATTGAAAGCCGTCGACTCCCTATTCCTTTTCTTCAAAATGAGATTTGTTTTCACATTTCCCTTATGAAGTTTGAATTTATTTAATTATTTTTTGATAACCGGAAATAAAAGTGAAATTGGAGTGCTCTATTTTTTTTCAGTAAGAAGAAGTTGCGCAGTCGTTTTTTTTTTTTTTTTAGGAACATTATTTGTTTAAGAAGACTTTATAATTTATTTATTTAATTATTATAATTTTTGGCAAAGGGGGAAAAATACCATTCGATGTGCTGTATTTTTACACAAAAGAAAGAGCAAAAAAAAATTTTTTTTAAGTATAAAATGTAATTATTTTGATGATTTTTAAATTTTAAATTTTTTTTTTTTTCCTTTTTAAAAGAAATCAAAGATAAGGTATGTTTGGCATCATTTGCAGTCTTAACTCATCGAGAGGAGTTTCGAAAAATTCTAACCAATACACTTTGTGTAAATGTTTGTTGTGAGGACACTGACACACATCGACGGGCATGATTTCCCAAATCGACTCCATCGAAAGGAAAAACCTCGAACCGCCCAGAAAATGGGTTCGAAAAGAGAAAAAGAAAAAAAAAACCCCATCGAGGAGCACTCGTCTCGTCACAATTGGCCCCAAACATCGGGCCTTGGGGCACAGCATGAGCGATCCATGATGCGCGCCCCATGACCTGGAAGAGCCCCACTCTGTCCCGGGGAGGGGCCGCCCCGCGGTATCGATCCGGGAGAGCGTACGGGAGGAGCGCGTTCTTTTATGCGAGGATTCCTTTTGCGCCGAGAGACGCCGATGGATATCTGCGGAAAGGGTGTAGTGTGACCTATAAACAAGCATTCGAGCCCGATTTCAATTTCGGAAATTCAAAATATGGTTAGAAAGGAGAGCTTATGGTGCACGAAAGTCATTTATTCAAGAAAAAAAAAAGACAAGTAAATAAAACAAAACTTACTTTTTTTTCTAAAAAATTTTCCAATTTTGTTTTGGAGTTTTCCATTTTGTCAATTCCAAGTTACCATTTTGCACTCATTTCAGTTTACAGTTTCAAATTTTTTATGTATAGTAGGGGAATATGGGGCCAAAGTAAAATAAATAAGATAACTTGTTACAAAATGAACAAATTGAAAACTTCTTCTGAAGATTGAAGAGCTTGGAGAATGAAGGGGTTATGTTACATTTTAAAAAATGAATACTCTGGACAATGATAAGCAATGGATACAGGTAAGCAAATAAAACTTGGTACACAAAAAAAAAGATGTCCTTAGATTATTAGACCAATCTCATACGCACACTAATGACAAAACTAGAAAACAAAAGAGCTGCAGCAATTGCAACAATAAAACTTAGAACATTAATTACTTGCAATTTCTGTTTTGTCACTTAACCCCTTCCTTCATCTCCCCAGGCCTTCAATTATTGTATACACAAGAAACGAATAATGTATTTTGTCATACAATTTTCGTTGGAACATTTTTTTTTCACGTTTGTCAATTATTTTGTGTCTTCCAAAAAATGTGGAAAATGTTCATTTCAGAAAGCCATGAGGCTAAGTGAAAAGTAAAATATTTTTGTAAAGAAACATTTTCTAGTTGATGATTAAAATAATTTTCATCTAATGAATGTATAATTAAACGAATAAATGAATTACTAATGAAATATAAACGAATAAAAAAATAAATAAATAAATAGATTAATTGATTCATATATGGGAAAAATAAGTGAGTGAATAAAATAGAGAATGAATAAGAAATTAAGTGAATGAATGAATAAATAAAACTGAATTAATAAGTAAAGAAATAAGTATGAGATTTAATAAATGAATGAGTAAGTAGACGAAATGAATTATTTCATTTTGTCCCGCATGAAGATCTACAATGAATATTTAAATTGAAAATATGATTAATATGAACTAAATAAGTACTGCACTAGACAACAGTAGATCTCAACTAATATTGAAAATAATAATGGTAAGAACTTTATCATTTTACAATAACAAGAAATATTTTTGATAAATCACGAATATAACAATGCTTGTATATATATTGAAAATGGCATGCATTATTTCTTTCGTTGGTCTTTAGAGCTATTTATCTTTTGACTGGAATCAACTATGTGTTTGGAACTTAGTTAAAATATTACTAGATAGGTGCCGCTGCAAAATGTGAAAATATTTCAGTATTTCACTTTTCCCCACATTCCCCTACTATATAAAAATGTGTGTGTGTGTGTGCGTGAATGTTCCTTGTACAAATCAACATTTTACGTCGGATCATTCCCAAATTTGGAACAAAACTCCATTGATGTTCAAGAATTTACATGGGGAGAGGGGGGGGGGGCAGGGGCTCCCCGAACTAAAATTTTTTGGGAGGGAGATAATTATCAATTTGCCGAATGAAGCTCAAATTTTACCGGATGATAAAATACAAGCATGTACACGCATAACATTTAGTGAGAAAAACATGAGGCATCTTTTGAAACAGCAATTCTTAAAATTAAAAAGAACAAATAACACAGGCCAACGATGAAAAAACTTTTTTAATGAAAATACCTTATTCTTATGTTGTTTAGGTTGCTGAATCCAAATATGATGCTTAAAAAGTTGTATCACCCACCATTTATTCACATTTTATAGTTACATTCATGAAATAAAGAAACATTTTTAGAATTTAACAGCTTTTTCATAGTTAAGATAACATGAAAAAATAGGTCTAATGAACAAAGATGATGTTGGCAGCACTGCTGAAACACATGCTACAACATGATGGGGGATTACTGTTGGTCACTTCACCGGGAAGTTCAGCAAGCTATTCATCGCAGGAAAAGCTACACAAGAAGCTTCAAGGAAAAAAGGGAAAGAAAATATAAAGCAATTCCAGTTGACAAGTGAACCTTGTATCATCACATAAAATTACTATTCCAAGTATTTTACTGTAAATACAAACCATTTTTACGATTCTACAGTGTTTCATTGATTTCCCTATATACTGTAAATGGGTATTAGACTATACACTGAAGTGACAAAAGTCATGGGATACCTCTTAATATCGTGTCGGCCCTCCTTTTGCCCGGCGAAGTGCAACAACTCGACGTGGCATGGACTCAACAAGTCGTTGGAAGTCTTCTGCAGGAATATTGAGCCATGCTGTCTCGATAGACGTCCATAATTGTGAAAGCGTTGATGGGGCAGGATTTTGGGCACGAACAGACCTCTCGATGGTGTCCCATAAATGCTCAATGGGATTCATGTCGGGCGATCTAGGTGGCCAAATCATTCGTTGGAATTGTCCAGAATTTTCTTCAAACCAATTGCGAACAGTTGTGGCCCGGTGACATGGCGCATTGTCATCCATAAAAATCCCATCGTTGTTTGGGTACATGAAGTCCATGAATGGCTGCAAGTGATCTCCAAGTAGCTGCACATAAGCATTTCCAGTCAATGTTCGGTCCAGTCGCACTAGAGGACCAAGTCCATGCCATGAAAAAACAGCCCACACCATTACGGAGCCACCACCAGCTTGAACAGTGCCTTGCTGACAATTTGGGTCCATGGCTTCGTGGGGTCTGCGCCACACTCGAACCCTACCATCGGCTCTTACCAGCTGAAATCGTGACTCATCGGACCAGGCCACGGTTTTCCATTCATCTAGGGACCAACCGATATGCTCACGTGCCCACGAGAGTCGCTGCAAGCGATGTCGTTCTGTCAGTAAAGGCACTCGAGTCGGTCTTCTGCTGGAATAGCCCAAGAAATCCAAATTTCTCCGCACAGTTCTAGCAGACACGTCCATTGTACGTCCCACATTGATTTCTACGGTGATTTGACGCAGTGTTGCTTGTCTGTTAGAATTTACGACTCTTTGCAGACGTCGCCGGTCTCGATCTTTAAGTGCAGGCGGTCGACCACTGCGCTGTCCATGGTGGGATGTTATGCCTGAAATTTTATACTCTCGGCACACTCTTGACACAGTGGATCTGGGAATGTTGAATTCTCTAACGATTTCCGAAATGGCATGACCCATGCGTCTAGCTCCAACTAACATTCCGCGTTCAAAGTCTGTTAATTCACGTCGTGCGGTCATCATCACGTTAAAACCTCTTCACATGAATAACTTGAACAGAAATGAAAGCTCTGTAAAAGCACTGCGCATTTATACCTGTTCTATGCGATGCTACTGCCATCTGAAAATTTGCATATTGCTATCCCATGACTTTTGTCACTTCAGTGTATAATAAAATACATTTTGCTTGGAAACTAAGGGTGATACATAAAAACTACAAGCAGATTTGGATTCAGCACATAAAAATCTATCAAGATCAGCTATTAAAATTAAAAAAGTTTTCAAAAAGGTTTTTTTTGTTGGCCTGTGTAATCTCCATGTTGCAAAATTGTCTTCAAATTGCCGAACCGTCAGCAAAATGTGCTGATTTATACGGAAATTATTGGGGGGTCACAGTGACCTCCCATCGGGGCGCTCCTGCCTCCACTCGCAAAGGGAAGTTTTCAATTTTTTAGTTGTATTTTTAAGTTATAAACAACATACATGAACATCATCGGTTAAAAAAATTGCGACACAAGTAGGTTTTTTAAAAACAATTTTTGAAGTTTAAGCGACAGTGACGTCATATGACATGAGGGGATTGAGGTCACAGTGACCTCCCGTGACCTCCATCGGGGAGCTCCGGATGGTTTTCTGTGCAAAAAGTTTAAAACCATCATCGCTGACACCTGTGGCAGGTTATTGGATGCCCTTTGACGAATCCGATCTCCATAGTGAATTAATAAATTTAAACTAATAAAAAACGGAAGGGGGAAAAAACTCCGCAATGAAAAGATAGAAAAGCTGCTGTGCAATTTCATATGTGAGAGGCTGACTGAACCAGATATACGGACGTTACTGGTTTCGTTTCTCAAGTTGCGCTTTTTCGCGCATGAGATTCAAAAAAAAAAAAAAAAAAAAATTATTAAAAATCAGTCATTGTGTTTTAAAAGTGGGTGGTGGTGAATTTTTATGTTTTGTAAACATAGGCGGATTTACGGGGGTGCAAGGGGGTACGCCGCACCCCTAAAATTTTTGATTATGGTTTGAAAAATATTAAATTTGATCAGGGGCGGACTGGCTAACTTTGGCCCAGTCGGCAAGATGACATTTTTTCCCACCTTCCTATTATTATTATTATTATTTTTGAATGTATATTACTACTAAGTAAGCGAAACTACATAGGCCTGACTCCTACCACATTTCAAAATTAAAATATTATTAAGCTTTATGATAGATAGAGACACATGTAACAGTAGGAACTCTAAAATTGAAAGGAAAAACATGCACTTAAAATACTTTACGTTTTTAATCCATACTTAAATTACACAGATAGTGATAGTACAATAGGGCTATTCCATGGAAAACTGACATTTTCTTCCTCAAGCATATACATTTGATTAAAAATAATAGTTAAAGAGGGGAACTTAACAAAATTTTCGTTCTTGAGAAATTTCAAACGCATATATGACTTCTAAGCAAAAAAGGAAAAAATGTTCACACACATTTCCTACTAAAATCTTTACATTTTAATGCACTGTCGTGTGCGAGGCAAAATGGTGTTTTTTTCTTCATGAAATTGCTCAATGAGGGTCAAAAAATTGTAGGGAAAAAAAAAGCTTTAAATAATAAAAACATTCCTTTTCACTCAAACATTGAGCAACCGCACTAGTTCTGCTGAACTAGAAGCAATACTGTCAATTACTTTATCACAGTCGTAATTAAATTAGCGTTCAATGTTAATCAACATGTAGTCCTCAAGCAAGTCTTGTCCAAGGTTCGAACGTAAGCGACTTTTTATTAATTTCAAAACTGAAAAATGTCGTTCACACGATACTTGCGTGCATGAGATGGTAAGGACGTATTTATATACAACATACTATAATGAAGGGTACATTGGTCCATATAGATTTAGTTCATGTAAAAGTTTAAAACCACAAATTATGCACCTTTTACGTGATTCTTTTTGACGCTGAATATTTTCTGCATTACTTTCATCAGTAAAATCGTCGAAGAACTCCACATTTATGGTATTGCAGAATCTTTGTCTACTTTTGCGTAATCGGATAAAGCACACAGTGCATCTTGCGGCAAGTTTCCGTCTAGGGATCTTATTTCAGGGAAGCGAACAGGATCTCACAAAGCCATATCTTTTAACAGGGCAGGTTCGTTTGCAACAAATCGACTTTTAAGTTGGGCGATGGCTGTGTCCAAAATGACGTTGTACACATTAATCTCAAAGTGTTCGATGGTGTATTTTGTGACCTCACCTCATCACGACATAATTCTTCCGGATTCCTCTTCTTTAATGGAATCCTCTTCTCCGGAAGAGAATCCTCAATTTCTACCTCATTCATGACCTGCTTGAGTTAGTGCATCCTGCAGATAAGCAGCAAACTCAGCTGCTTTTTTAACAATGGAATCGAAATCCTCGCGTTTTCGCTGCAGTTTTAAAACTACAGTTTGAATTTTCTTAGTGGCTGTTAAATAGTCTAACCCACTTCTTTGTAAATATTTTGAAGTGGGAGTTGTGTGATAAATCAAACAGCTCGCTAAAAATCGAAGCAAGTAAAATGCTTTGAAATTTGCACCAATTTTCCAGCAAAGCTTTGGCTTTAAAGTTGATTTGCGGGCAAAAATCATCAGCTGCCAAAGTATATAAGCATTTCATTAATGTCAGGAGCTTTTTTCGTTCCTCTAAAGCCAAGGAAAAGCCATCGAACATGCTTTTCAGGGCTTGATCCTTGTTCCACCATCTAGTTGCATTAACTTTCTGAAGCCTCCGAAGAAGTTGCTGCCCTGCTTCAGATTCGCTTTTTAGCCTACTTTCCCGTTAAAAATAAAAGAAAGACGAAAAAAGTATTAAAAGTAGCTTAATGCATCTAAAAAATATCGCCAAGTCCAAAAAATATCGCCAAGTTAAAAAATATCGCCAAGTCAAAAAAAAATATCGCCAAGTGAAAAAAATAAAAAGGTAAAATGAATATCGAAAAATTAAAAATTTGAAAGTAGGGTATTGAGATGGGGAATGTGTGTGTCGGTCGGTCGGTCGGTCGGTCGGTCGGTCTGTCTGTCCCCCCCTAATAACTTTTGAATGAACAGTCCGATTTTGACAAACTTTTTTTTGTTGGAAAGATCTCGGCGAGTACAGCTTATTCCCATATTTGATTTTTTGATTTGAACAATTTTTGGTTCCAATTTGAACCGTTCAAACAACCGGTCCCGCGATACTAACTTTTTAATGAACAGTCCGATTTGAACAAACTTTTTTTTGTTGGAAAGAACTTTTCAAGGATACTTCATTCCCGTATTTACATTTCCGATTTGAACAATTTTTCGTTCAACATTGAACCGCTCAAGCAAGCTGTCACCCCTAATAACTTTTGAGTAAACAGTCCGAAAAAAATGACTGACTGTGCAGACGATTTTTTGTTTATTTATTCATTTGTTTTATTGAATTTATTATTATTATTATTATTATTTTTGGCAGACGATTTTTTTTGTAACAAAAATGTTTCATTCACGAGGGCATTTTATTCTTTATTTATATTTAACAACTGGCAACGGATTAAAAGTGAAATTCGAGACATTTTATCAACGGACGAGTTTTTTTTTTTCTTTTTTTTTTCTTTCTTTGATAAAATGTGTTTTGATGTACTTTGTACTTTTAATTTTTTTTTGAAAACAATTGAGGAATTTTTCTACGGAAGAACTGTAACAGTTACATTCTTTAAAAGGTGCGACAAAACTTTATTTATTCATTAATTTACTTTTTATGTGTCTATTTCATCTGATGAGAGGGGTATATTTTGCTTTTAGAAATCAGCTTCAAGTGCTAAAAAGGTATGTTTGACATAATTTTTAGTCTTAGATAATCAAGAGAATAATGATCAGATGCTAGAATGCCGATGTCGATGTACGGGAAAGTAGGCTCGTTTAGTTCTTGACAGAACTTCTTGTTATTACTTCCTTTTACGTAGTAAAGGAAGTATTGTGATCGCGAAAAAAAAAACACTCAAATTTGAGTCTAAATTTTGATTTTGCTCACCCCCGAATGAATGTTCAGTAGTTTTTTCGACCTGTCAGCACGTGCATATGTACCTACCAACATATAAGCAGCCGAAAAATCCTTTTCAACCACCCCCGAGTTAATTACGACGAGTTTTCTCGTGACGTCTGTATGTACGTGTGTGCGTATGTATGTATGTGGGTCGCATAACTCAAAAACTATATGCCGTAGAAGCTTCTAGCTTGGTATGTAAGCTCTGAGGATGGTCTAGTTGTGCACCTCCCCTTGTGGTTGCATTTGAATGTTCCCAAGGGGGTGTTTTACCTCTTTTTTGTGGTAAATCAGTGTTAATTTCAATGCATACTCAAGTGATATGAATTGGCGCGACCACTTGGCAATATGTCGCCAAGCTTTTAGTGGCCAAGGGTTTGACGCCAACTTGGCGACATATCGCCAAGTTGGCGACAAATTTGGCGAAAAAATTATTTTTTGAATTTGGGTTCAACTTGGCGCTATTGGCGATATTTTGCGAAAAATTCACTGAATGATATTAAAATCCCCAATAATTAGAAAATTAACCTTGTAAAATATTTTTTGCATTGTTTCGTGGCAGATGAGGGGAGTAAATATTTGAATTGTTACTTTGCTCACTCCAAGCACTTTTTTTAACCCTTAAGGCAACTACTAAGAAATTTACACGTAAAAGGAAGTAGTGTGGGGTCCATACCAGATTTTTTTAGTCCACATTTGCATCCGCTTGTGCGACTCTGAAATGAAAGTGGCTGTTGTTTGAAAAAGCCCAGGGAAGTCCTTCGCCAATTTGAAGCATTCAGTGGAATCAGTGAGAACTAAACTGAGTACATGGGCTGAGTACACTGAACGTAATGCAGATCTGGGTTGTCTTGTTTCAGCTGAGCTTGCAACCCTTATATTGTCTACTCATATTAGCAGCACCATCAAATGAACAGCTAACAATTTTTGAAGTTGGAAGGTCAAACTTCTCGAGTTTACTCATGAGAATCTCAGATTCTCATGACTAAACATCGTACGCCGTAACCCGCGTATTTATTGCAGGCAGGATAACCTTTGTCTGATCGCGAGGGCCTCTTGAATTTTCGTTATGGAGTACAAAAATAAGTTTCAATCGTTCATTTTTCAGCTCTGGCCCTTTTTCAGTCTGGGGCCGACCTCCGTTGCTCTGGCACCCTAAGCTTCCCCAATGGGAGAGCCTCAGTAACCCCAGGGCTCTGAAACTTGAGAAGAGAGGAAAGTATTCACACGTGGGATTTCAGCTATCTACATTGGCGATTGGCCCCCTAAGTAGGAAAAAAATACTTTATGTTCTCGAATGTTTTTTTTTAACCGACGAAAAAACGGAGGAGGTTCTCTATTCGACCGGTATATTTTATTTTTTTTTTATGTATGACCACGCATAACTTTTTACTGAATAGACCGATTTTGTTAATTTTTTTTTTGTTGGAAATGGTACACCTCCCTGGTGGTCCCATGGTCCCCTAATGCGGGGTTTGAGAACGGAACCTTGAAGAAATTGAGGGAAATCTTCAGAATTCCGTTCATGCGCACCCTCTTTGCGCATGAATTGAATTTCAAATTTCACGCGCACACACTTGCGATTTGATGTCCATTAGGTCACAGTAGCTCACCGATAGAGTGGCCTGGCGGTAAGACGCTGGGCTCTCATTCGCAAGAGCTTAAGTTCGATGCTCGACGGAGTCGGTGGATTTTCAAGCAGCAGAAAAAAAATGCACTGTCTACGTCGAACGATTATGCGGCATGCAAATCGCAGTTTTACTGATAGAACATGTGGCGGCCAAAAGATATGAAGTGAAGATATTTTGATTAAGATGATCTGATGACGGTAGCGCGAGCTCATAGAGCGAGCGCAAACGTTCGATAAATAAATTGAAGATTTGTATAACAGACAAGGTTTTTACAGTTGTAATCTACGTTAATAAAAGATATATTTTACACTAAATTGGTGAACCCGGACGTGATCTATACAATGTCTGAGCAAGAGTTATTAAAAAAAATAGCTGATTTAGAGTTTACAGTAGCGAAGCAGGAATTGCTTTTAAATGAAGCACAGCAGACAATGCAGGAGCAGAAAAATACGACTGCCACTGCGACGATGGACTATCAAATTTCGCCAAGTATTGTGCAGCAGTCTGTTTTTAGAGTGACCGCCAAGCTTCCGCCCTTCTGGCCGGAAAAACCAGAGTTATGGTTCTCGCAGGCGGAATCGCAGTTTGCACTATCCGGCATCACTCAGGATATTACGAAATTTCACCATATTGTGGCCAACTTGGACGCAAGATATGCGGCTGAAGTTGAGGACATTATTAAGTCACCGCCAACAAGCGCCATGTATGAACATTTAAAGAAGGAGTTAGTCCTAAGGCTCTCGGCGTCCGCTGAGCAACGCATTCGGCAAATTCTCGATCAAGAAGAGCGTGGCGACCGAAAACCGTCGCAGTTTCTCCGACATTTAAAATTTCTTGCCGCCGGTTCGGTGGAGTTGACGGAACCCTTGCTTCGCACGCTATGGCTACAGCGTTTGCCTGGACACGTACAGGCTATTCTGCAGGCGCAGGCGTCACTTTCGGCTGAAGAAATGGCCAAAGTGGCAGATCGCATTCTGGAAGTCCACGTTGCACCTCACGGAGGAGTTGTCAACGCCATTGCCCAGGCAACGGACTCAAATATAACCAGCCGCATAGAGAAGGAGATGCGTGAACTTTCTAGGCAAATTGCAGCAATAAAGATGGGGTTCCGATCTACATCTGAAGGTCGATACTCCCGTAGTAAATCTCGCCACCGCCAAGCACGAGAACGTAATAATGTGAGCCCGCGCCGATTCAGCCCTCGAAAATCCAGCCCTCATTTTAATACCGAAACTTCTCCTTTTTGCTTCTATCATCTAAAATTTGGTTCAAGAGCACATCGATGCAAGTCCCCATGCACATGGTCGGAAAACGAGAACGGCGGCTATTAGCGGCGACGGATAGCTGCCTACCTAAGGGAAGTCGCTTACTTGTGACGGACCGTTCTTCAAAGATAAGATTCCTTATTGACACCGGATCCGATCTATGCGTGTACCCACGATCAAAAGTTATGAAACGGCTACCTATATCTAATTTTGAACTCAACGCGGCCAACAATTCAACAATAAGAACTTACGGATCAATCAATTTGTCGCTGGACATTGGTCTTCGGAAAATGTTCTCATGGCGCTTCATTGTGGCAGACGTTTCTGATCCAATTATTGGGTCTGACTTTTTATCCCATTTCAACCTGTTACCTGACTGCCGCAATAAGAGATTAGTGGATGGAGCCACGGGGTTACATGTTCCAGCGCACACTGAACTGACAAAGCAACTTAGTATCAAACTTTTGAAGCACCGCCCCTCGCCATTTACAGAAATATTGGATGAATTCCCGGACCTCAAACGCCCGTCTGGAACACCTCGAGAAGTCCGTCACTCGACAAAGCATTTTATACGCACCACACCTGGTCCACCCGTCTCTTGTCGTCCACGGCGGTTGGCTCCTGATAGACTAAAAATTGCAAAAGACGAGTTCGAAACCATGATCAAAGAAGGAACTGCCCGGCGTTCCGAATCCCCATGGGCTTCGCCATTGCACCTAGCTCCTAAAAAATCTAATGGGTGGCGCCCTTGCGGGGATTACCGCGCCTTGAACTACCGTACAATACCTGACCGCTATCCTGTCAGGCATATTCATGATTTTTCGAATGGAATTAAAGGGTGCAAAGTTTTCTCTGTTATAGACCTAGTTAAAGCATTTACGCAGATTCCAATCAACCCAGAGGATATTCCTAAAACTGCCATCACAACACCATTTGGCCTCTTCGAGTTCCCGTTCATGGGTTTTGGATTAAAAAATGCAGGGCAGACATTTCAACGATTCATGGACGAAGTTCTCAAAGGTCTAGATTTCTGCTATCCCTATATCGACGACATTCTTGTCTATTCTAAGAATGCGGAAGAACACAAAACGCATCTGCGTCTGATATTTCAACGGCTGGTCGCACATGGCTTATTGATTAACTCTGCAAAAACCGTCTTGGGGCAACATACTGTCACTTTTCTGGGATATGAGGTTTCCGTCAACGGCACTCGGCCACTGCCTGAGCGCATCGCGGACTTGCAAAAGTATCCACTCCCCAAGTCAGCCCGAGATCTTCGCCGTTTTCTGGGAATGATAAATTTCTTTAGGCGTTTTCTGCCAAACGCTGCCCGATTTCAGGCGCCACTTCATGAAGCAGTCGCCTCTCTACGCGGATCTCAACCAATTGCATGGAACCCTGATCTGGAAAGGGCATTCGAGGACACGAAAAAGATGCTGTCGGATGCGACACTTCTGTACCATCCCGCACAGGAAGCACCTTTGGGACTATTCACCGATGCATCTAACCATTGTGTCGGAGCAGCAATGATGCAATTCGTGGACGGAGGATGGCAACCTATTGGATTTTTCTCCAAAAAGCTTACCCCCATGCAAGCCGAATGGCCAGCATACTACCGCGAGCTGCTGGCTATCTTTAAGGCCGTGCAGCATTTTCGTCATCTTTTGGAAGCTCATCATTGCACGATATATACTGACCACAAACCCATCACGTTCGCCTTTCAGCAGCGACGAGATAAACTTCCACCGGTTCAGTTAAACCAGTTGTCTTTCATCGGGCAATTCACTACCGACATACAGCATATCAGCGGAGCCGATAATGTGGTTGCGGATACCTTCTCTCGGATCGCAGCTGTTAACATTTCGCTGGTCAACATCGACGTTTTGGCCAACGCTCAAGCGAACGACCCTGAACTACAGGAACTACTGTCATCAAAGAGCTCCTCCTTACACCTGGAATCTGTACAATTTCATAATAGTAACACGAGGCTGATTTGCGACACGTCGCTGCCAAAGCCAAGGCCCTTCGTTCCGACACCACTTCGAAAACAGGTATTCAACTCCCTACACGGCCTCAGTCATCCAGGAACCCGGGCATCAGCACGACTAGTATCTTCCCGGTTCGTGTGGCCACGCATTCAGGGTGACTGCCGAGTTTGGGCCCGAGCTTGTCAGCAATGTCAACAGGCAAAGGTGGGGCGACACGTCCTTTCACCACTGAAGGAATTCACCTTACCGCAATCTAGATTCCGACACGTGCACATTGACTTGGTTGGACCTCTTCCTTTGGTGAAGAACTACAAATACTTGATGACTGCCGTTGACCGCTTTTCTCGATGGCCAGAGGCTTGGCCACTGGAAGGGATCACAGCCGAAGAAGTCGCCCACGCCTTTGTCACTGGATGGATCTCTCGATTTGGTTGTCCCGAAACCATCACAACAGATCAGGGGCGACAATTTGAGGCGCAATTGTTCTCGCAGCTAGGAAAATACTCCGGTTTCTGGCGCTCTCGTACCACAAGCTATCATCCGTGTTCCAATGGCATGGTGGAACGTTTTCACCGCCAACTGAAAGCCTCCTTGATGTGCCATAACGACTCTTCATGGCTGGAAGCGCTTCCGATGGTTCTTCTTGGTATCCGCAGTGCCATTAAAGAGGACCTTAACGCATCAGCAGCTGAGCTAGTTTATGGAGAGCCATTACGCCTCCCAGGTGAAATGCTAACAAGAAATGATGATCAATCCATGGATGTTAGGTCCATGGTCGATCGGCTCCGTTGTTACATGGCCCGACTGCGGCCTGTACCGGGGTCACGGCACGGCATACGTCGAACTTTTGTACACAAGGTCTTAGCTACATGCACGCATATGTTTTTAAGAGATGATACAGTACGAAACTCGTTAGTTCCTCCCTACTTAGGTCCCTACCGAGTGGTCGAGCGCAACGACAAAACGGTGGTCCTCAAAATTGGTGTCAAAGACGTTAGGGTATCCATCGATAGAGTGAAACCCGGTTACACACTCAACGATGAGCAGGATCAGGCAGCGACAAACCACTCCCAGGCTCTCCCAAACCTGAACTCTTCAGCTGACTCAGGGTCTACCTCACCAAAACAAAATAATAAGCTGCCTGGCATTCTCAAGACTCCGGGCTACACTACACGTTCAGGTCGCCACGTCCGGTTCAAAATACCGCATGTTGGAACCATATACTACCCAGGGGGGTATTGTGGCGGCCAAAAGATATGAAGTGAAGATATTTTGATTAAGATGATCTGATGACGGTAGCGCGAGCTCATGGAGCGAGCGCAAACGTTCGATAAATAAATTGAAGATTTGTATAACAGACAAGGTTTTTACAGTTGTAATCTACGTTAATAAAAGATATATTTTACACTAAAAACATATTTAGTCCTGAGTACCCCAATTTTTTAAAAAATATATTTTCAGGCTCCCATCACATAAACTTTTAAATTTTAAAATTAGTGATGCACTAATAAATCGGCGGTAAATGGTTACTTTGTGGATTAATCTGTAGGCCAGTTTTAGCATCATAATCGGGTAAAAAACTAGTAATTTAAAAATGTTTTAATTAAATCAGCATAGAAATAAATCCTGAAATAAAAAAAAAAATGTTGTTAGTGGCACTCGCTTAAAATTTTAGACGCTTTAATAAAGTGAGATGAAGCGTCACGATGGCAACATGACACTATTCCGGGTATACATTTACACTGAAAAGAATGAAATAAAAATAAAATTTTATAAAAAAAGTAAAACCGACTTCAAAAACGCAGCTGAAAATCGCTCTAAAAAGTAAAAAATAAATTTATTCTTTGAATACCATCGATACTACTTTTAAACATGAGTTTTGAAGTCGGTGCCGAAACAGTTAATAAAATCATTCGTACCCATTGATTGTACCATTTGATTGATTTTTCCTCTCAAACAGCACTTGAAATAGATTATGTAACATTTATGGTTGTTTTTATTATGAAACATGTAACCGAAGAATGGGCACGAATGATTTTATTAATTGTTTCGGCACCGAATTCAAAACTCATGTTTAAAAGTAGTATCGATGGTGTTCAAAGAATAAATTTATTTTTTACTTTTTAGAGCGATTTTCAGCTGCGTTTTTGAAGTCGGTTTTACTTTTTTTTATAAAATTTTATTTATTTATTTATTTATTTTTTTTTTTTTTTTGCATTTCGTAAATATATATTTTCAACCTTTTTTTTTTAAATTTTGTACGAAACCTTAGGTTTGATGTGGCCCACTCAGTGGTTGGCCCAGTCGAGGATCCCCGACCAGCCGACCGGGCCAGTCCGCCCCTGAATTTGATATACTGTTGGCTCGCATAAACGAATACCGTTGGTTCCAAGAAGTATTATTCGATTAAATAGGTATGCTGGAAAGCACAAATCCTTAATTTTTAGGAGGGCAGAAATTCTAAATTTGCTGAATAGAGCTCCAAATTTTGTCAAATGATAAAATGGGAGTATGCACCAAGGGTGGACCCAGAAATGTTCCAAGGGTGGAGCGATTGATCTTTTTTTTCTTACTTGCTCACTTTTTCCGCCACGCATCCTTGTTGACACATGTTGAATACAAATGTTTTGGTCTGTTTTGGTCTTCCATTTCGAAAAATTTCCAGATCAGAGCCCGAATCCCCACCCGTTCCCTTAATATCGTCAAAAATCAACTAAAATTGCCTTTTTTGAACTTCAAAATCTGCTGGAGAAGAGTCCCTCAAGGGAGAGGCAATTGCCCCCCCCCCCCCCCCCCCATCTCTCCTCCCTTATATCCGCCCTTGGTATACACACATAGTTGAATGTGATGATAAAATATTTTTGGAAAAAAAAATAGAACCGACTTCAGTTGGAAATTGCTCTAAAAAGTAAAAAATAATTTTTTTTTTGAACACCATCGAAACTACTTTTAAACATAAGTTTTGAAGTCGGCGCAAAAACAATGTATAGAATCACACGCAACTACAATTCAACTATAAATATAAATTTTAATGGATTCATTTCATTGATTACCACACATTCGTGTAATGGTACAAATATTCTGCTTTTAATTTTCAATGATTTCTCTGAAAAAATGTTGGCAAATTATGGTTAAATATCATTTTACCTATCGTTTTTGCGCCGACTTCAAAACTTATGTTTAAAAGTAGTTTCGATGGTGTTCAAAAAAAAAAATATTTTTTACTTTTTAGAGCAATTTCCAACTGAAGTCGGTTCTATTTTTTTTTCCAAAAATATTTTATTTCATTCTTTTTAGTGTAAATGCACTTAAAAAAATCAAAATATAGTTAAAAAACCATGTAGCTGTTCAAAAAAATCCTTGCAGACCTGTACTCGATCTCATTCCATCAGGAACTTCAACCCGACGCGTTTAACCACTTGACCATCGGGCCGCTCATTGCAGTAAGGATTTACGATAGCACATATTGTTTTAAATAACATGAAATTTTAGTTTTTCGATTTCTTGAATTTGACGTAAATGCAAGGTGTAAAATATGGAATTTTATAAAGGTACAAAAATTAACATAATTGATTGTGTATATAATTCTTGAAAAAATAATATAAGTGCCGCAAATCAAAAACCATTTATTGCCACAATCGATTCAAAGCCCCCAAAAATGGCGCAAACGTCCATAAGAAAATTCTACAGCATCGAAGGACCCCATTGCCAATTTTGACAAAGATCCGACCAAAACTGTCATTTTGTACCATAAAAAAAATACGGGGTAGATCCCCATGATGGGATGTACCTGCATAAGGACATTGCAATCATTAAATCATTCAAAAAGAAAAAACATGCAGATGTTCAAAAAAATCCGTACAGACCTGGACTCGATCTCATTCCATCAGGAACTTCAACATGACGCGCAAAACCACTTGACCATCGGGTCGCTCATTGAGTTACGGATTTACAATAACACATATTGTTTTAAATGACCATGAAATGTTAGTTTTTCGATCATAACTTTTTTCTAGTGAACAAATATTCTCATATGAGTACATGGTACCTAAGTTACACCATCTTCTATCGATTAAAAAAAAATCGTTCAAATCGGTTCAGTAGATCAGATGTTATGTGCGAACAAACAAAAAAAAAAGTATACGCTTTGAATTGAGAACCTCCTCCTTTTTTGAAGTCGGTTAAAAAGGTACATTTGGGCATTCAAAAATGGCTTTTATGTCGACAAATTTGCCGAACCGTCAGACAAAATCGGCGAATAAGAAAATTTTTGGAAGCTCCCAGCGACCTCCCATCGGATCTTCCCTGTTGAAAAGTAAGCGAAAATGAAAGAGTTGAGCACGTTTCATTCATTGGATCCTGATTTATGAAAGTAAACAACTATGAAACCGTTGAACACTTGAAGGGGCAAGTGGAAAAAGGTGATATGTGACATTTTTAGCCTACTTTCCCGTTAAAAATAAAAGAAAGACGAAAAAAGTATTAAAAGTAGCTTAATGTATCTAAAAAATATCGCCAAGTCCAAAAAATATCGCCAAGTTAAAAAAATATCGCCAAGTCCAAAAAATATCGCCAAGTTAAAAAAATAAAGAGGTAAAATGAATATCGAAAAATTAAAAATTTGAAAGTAGGGTATTGAGATGGGGAATTTGTGTGTCGGTCTGTCGGTCGGTCGTCGGTCTGTCGTCTGTCCCCCCCCTAATAACTTTTGAATGAACATTCCGATTTGGATAAACTTTTTTTTGTTGGAAAGATCTCGGCGAGTACAGCTCATTCCCATATTTGATTTTTTGATTTGAACAATTTTTGGTTCAATTTTGAGCCGTTCAAACAACCGGTTCCGCGATACTAACTTTTGAATGAACAGTCCGATTTGAACAAACTTTTTTTTGTTCGAAAGATCTTTTCAAGGATACTTCATTCCCGTATCTACATTTTCGATTTGAACAATTTTTCGTTCAACATTGAACCGTTCAAACAAGCTGTCACCCCTAATAACTTTTGAGGTAATAGTCCGATTTAAACAAACTTTTTTTTGTTCGAAAGATCTCGGCAAGGATACTTCATTACCGTATTTAAATTTTCAATGTGAACCTTTTTTTCGTTCAACATTGAACCTTTCAAGCAACCTTTCTCCACCTAATAACTTTTAAGTGAACCGTCTGAATTCAATAAACTTTTTTTGTTCGAAAGATCTCGGAGAGACTCATTCCCATATTTCACTTTTCAATTTGAACCATTTTTCGTTCAATGATGAACCGTTCAGAAAATTTTTTAACATGAGCGCCTACTGAGAAATTTAAATTGAATGTTGATTCTGAACTTAAAGGCGGATTTCCTTCAAACTAACTTTGTAAGAAAACGGTTTTGATAAAAACTTTATGTTAAGTACTTTTCTGAAAAATCTTCTGTGAGGACTCTGATTCCGACTCCGACTCCGCAAACATGGCGGAAATGCAGGCTCAGAAAAAAATGACTGACTGGGCAGACGATTTTTTGTTTATTTATTCTTTTTTTTTGTTTAATTAATTATTATTACTTTTATTTATTTATTTTTTTTTTTTGGCAGACGATATTTTTTTTTGATTACAAAAATTGTTCATTCACTAGAGCATTTTATTCTTTATTTATATTTAATAACTGGCAACGGATTAAAAATAAAATTCGAGACATTTTATTAACGAACAAGGTTTTTTTTCTTTCGTTGATAAAATGTGTTTTGATGTTCTTTGTACTTTTATTTTATTTATTACTTTTTTCCTTTTGAAAACGATTGTGAAATTTTTCTACGGAAGAACTATAACAGTTACATTCTTTAAAATGTATGACAAAACTTTATTTATTCGTTTATTTACTTTTTACGTGTTCATTTCATCTGATGAGAGGGGTATATTTTGCTTTTAGAAATCAGCTTTAAGTGCTATAAAGGTATGTTTGACATAATTTTCAGTTTCAGATATTCAAGAGAATATTGATTAGATGCTAGAATGCCGATGTCGATGTACGGGAAAGTAGGCTCGTTTAGTTCTTGACAGAACTTCTTGTTTTTTAATTTCTAGAAAGAGCTTAAAAAAAGTGTTGTGTTATTTTTTTTTAATGCATTTTCCCCAACGGGTAAAACGGTGTCATATTCTTACTTACCAACCTGTGATTAAGGCGACATGATACTTATCACCTTCATCCATGGTAAAAAGTAAGTTTCAAAAATTGTCACATATCACCAGGGACGTCATTTCAAGTTTTTTTCCAGGGGGGGGGGGGGCAAAGGGTAAAAACACAATACAATTTCACCAGAAAACAACAAAAACCACGCCCACTTATATACAGGGTGTCCACTCCAATCGTGGACCAATAGCTAATTTCTAAACCGTTAGAGATACGCATATAGTTTATTTAGGAAAAAATCTCCAAATTACGAAAGGAATTTTGGGTCTATTCAATGTTTTTCAAAAAATCAAATTTTGAAAGAGTTACGAAATTTAAATTTTTATACAGCCCCCCAGTCCTATCAATCATATTTAGTAATACACTCTTGACACTGTAACGTATGTTTTACTAAATATGATTGATAGGACTGGGGGGCTGTATAAATTCTTGACACTGTAACTTAAAACTAAAAAAAAATCACTCCTCTACCACAAAAATTGACCGAGTTATGACGTTTTGAAAAATCAAGATTTTGCATTATTTCATGACGTCATCGAGCGATCGCTTAAGGGACCGTATGCGAAATCCTTCAAAATCTTGATTTTTCAAAACGTCATAACTCGGTCAATTTTTGTGATAGAAGAGTGATTTTTTTTTTAGTTTTAAACGTTACAGTGTCAAGAATGTTTTACTTAATATGATTGATAGGACTGGGGGGCTGTATAAAAATTTAAATTTCGTAACTGTTTCAAAATTTGATTTTTTGAAAAACATTGAATAGACCCAAAATTCCTTTCATAATTTGGAGATTTTTTCCTAAATAAACTCTATGCTTATCTCTAACGGTTTAGAAATTAGCTATTGGTCCACGGTTGGAGTGGACACCCTGTATAAATACATTGATTTCTCAATGCCAGGGGCCCCTTCACTTGTCAATGAGTCCTGATTCTGGAAAACAAACAATTGCGTATGAGAGAGTTAAACTCTTCGTCGAAATTCTGGAATGTAAGCGAAAGAGTTGAACATTTTCAATCGATCTTAAAAGGGTGTAAAGTGAGCAAATATGAAAGAGCTGAACCAGGTCTGTCAATTGAGGTTTGGAGGGTCATTTGCACTAGTCTCCCTCCTGACCAGGTTCGGATCCAGAGGGGGTCATGCCCCCTTCCCCTCCTTAACTGACCAATTATAGGAAAAAATTTGCCTTTTTGGGACTTATCTTACGAAAAATTACCAAAACTCCCATTTTTGCACAAAAATTGCACTTTGATCCCCCCCCTCCTCCCCCTCCTTAACCAGAAGCTGGATCCGCCTTTGCTCCTATCTTTGGGAAATTAATGTATTTACATATAAGTGGGAGTGTTTTGGTTTTTATTTACACTGAGAAGAAACCCCTTGCCCCCCCCCCCCCTGTAAAAATTCGAGATGACGGGCCTGAATTGAGCACTTTTCAGTTCATCCTGACTGAAAAGTAAGCGAATAATGAAAAGGTGTGCACTTTTCAAATATTCTTAATTTCATAAAATAAGTAAATATGAGAGTTGGGCATTTTTCAAGAGGTCATGATTCTAGAAAATAAGCAAATTCGAGAGGGTTGGGGATGCGAAGTAGGGGAGAGTGGTAATGAATGGGCCATGGTGATGAATGAGCCACTAACAAAATATGAAAAAGTATTTGCATGAATTTTTTTTTTGATGCCACCAAAAGATGTAGCTATTTGTTCTACTAGACTCATCCAATTTTCATTCGTTTGCTCTGAGCTATTTTCAAACTAGAGGGGCATGGTCAAGAATCTGACTGAAAAGTAAGTTTTTCCCTTTTTAGTAAGACATTTACTAGCTAAGATGTACCAAGTATTTCACTGCATACATATGTATAAGCTAGTCTTTCCATATCTATAAACCAGTGGTCGGAAGTAGCGCGCTACAAGTAGCGAAACTACTGTAGTAGCTACATTTTTTAGTAGTTTGTAGTGTAGCGCACTACTTTTTAAAAAAAGTAGGGTAGTGAGTAGCGCGATACAAAAAAATAGTAGTTTGTAGCGATTTCTGGAAATACTTTTAAATTAAAAAAAAATTAAGAATGAAAAAAAATAATCTACTTATATTAAAAACTGAGTATCTTTCTTTCTATCTATGTCACGCTTCTTTCTCCTGAACGCCAATGAACTGAAAGTCGAACCAGGTACCGATAGATAGGAAATTTTTCAGGCTTTATTAGTTTCAATTTATATAATTATACGATTTTAATTAGCGAAGATATCAATTAATAAGTAGTCAAATTTAAAGCGATAAAGCCTAATAAATGATTAAATATGAAATCCATTGTTGAAACGCGGTTGCTATGAAACAGTGATAACAATGATAATGAGAATTTTGAATAAAGGCTTAACTAAATCAAACACGAAACTCATAAGCGGGCCACTTACATAGTATTTTTATCGCTAGCTACTTGTAATATTTTGAAACATTCATTTGTTGAAAAGCCATCTACTTATATTAAAAACTGAGTATCTATGTCTGCTTTTTTCCTTTGAGCGAGCTGAACTTACTGAAACTTTCCTCACCATCTTGAAGGCGCGAAGCATCTCAATAATTCGAATGATTTTTTTATATAGGAAAAAAGTAAAGGCGTGAAGCGCCTGTTAGCGAGCCGCCTTGGCGGGGAGTAGTTTCTTGAAATTTTCCTCACTACTTTCAGGGCACGAAGTGCCCGTGCAACGGCGGGCCACGTGCGTGGTATGTCTTGAAATCGAATAAACATTAAATTATATCAAATAATATACCTTAAGAATGAGGTAAAAGTTAGAGAAGGGGGACGTTATGCATCAACATGCCGCAGGAAGCTAATCTAGCTGCCCTGGCAGCTAGTAATAATAATAAAAACAGAGGATGAAGGGAAAAAAACAAGGTTTAATTAACTCTGACTGGTTCAAATCTTGCACGAGTACAGCAGCGGACGCAATGAGAAATAAGAATCATAAAATTATGAGCTGATCCTTAGATACACCATTTTGACGAAATACATTCTAATTGTTTGATGTCATTGTGGTTTGTTTGGTACCATAATTTTTACATTCCTTCAAATAATTTTCACGTTCCTAAATATTCCCTGGCAAGAAATTTAAAAAAATTGAAGGTTGAATTCTTTCAATTATTTAAATTTTGAACCCTTTCTTGTGGCGAATATTCGTGAAAAATGTAAAAAAAGTATAAGGGACAAATTTTAGCAAAAAAAAGAATAAAAAGGAAATGTAACAAATAAATTAAAAGACAATTCTTAGCTCTATTACATATTCAAATGAGTTAATTTATTAATGTAAACCACTTTTTGAATTTTTTCGGTCAATCCTCAAACGGTGTATTCCTTTTATTTATTTATTTTTTAAAAAGTAGCGAAGTAGCGACTACAATTCAAAAGTAGTGTAGCGCGCTACATTTCAAAAAAAGTAGTTGTAGTTGTAGTTAACTACATTTATAACAAAGTAGTTGTAGTTGTAGTTCGCTACAAAATAAATGTAGTTTTTCCAACCACTGCTATAAACTAATCTTAAGATGTATTTTGATGTTATCTAAATTTAATATATTCAAAAAACCTAAATGTATTCAAAAAGTATAGGTGGGGCTGAATGGGCCACTATGTCATGGTAATGAATGGGCCACCTAAATATTGTTTTTCTTAATTTTCTTTGGATTTTCGCATTAATATGAAACACAACTGACTGTAATAGATAAAGATTACTGTCGTCAAAATAGGTTTGTAGTAACTTCTAAAGATAATTTGCAGATCTATATTATATTCCTATAGTACAATTGACCTTTGGTCGCAGTGCGTGGCTTGAAAAAGCCCCCCTCTCCTTCATATTATATTCCTCACAGTACAATTTCATTTTCTTTCTTGGTAACTTAAGTTAGATATTTCTTATTCCCGATGTCTAGTAAATTTAAAAAAAAATTTTGAATTTTGACAAGTTTGAAAATGAAGATGAAGTTTTTGAAAGTGATTTTTAATATTATTTTTGAAATATATAAATTTTGTTAAATCATAGTGTGTATTATCTGTTATTTTTTAATATATATTTGATGTTATTTATTTCTTACAATCTCATTATTTAGTCATTTTTCTGCTACAATTGGTATGCATCAGTTTTATTTTAATTGCATCAGTTTTGATGTTTATATAATTTTAAATCAGTATGATTTTGTATCATCATGTCAAGTGCCACATTTATTTTGTCATATTCAGCAAATAAAAGATTAAATCCACATGTTTTCATTGAATTCATTTAGTGGCCCATTCATTACCTTCGATGGCCCATTCAACCCCATAGGTGGGGTTGTATGGGCCAAATTTCAAAATTTTTATTTTCTATTATAATTCATTATAGACAGGTGCTAATCCAACTTTTATGACTTTTTTAGATAGCCAGATAAGTAAAGTAACTAAAACACCAATTTAAAGTTAAAACAAAGTGTTAGAAAAAATTACAAAAATTCAAAACCAAAAAGTGGTCCATTCATTACCACTCTCCCTTACGTGTTCGTTGAATCCTTGAGTCCGAAAGCGCTGAAATCTGATCCTGCTAGTTAAGAGTGTACAGCTTCTGGAAATTTGTCATTCTTTTCAGAACAATGTCTAAATTGTGGAGAGGGTGCTGCCATGCATCGCGACCAAAGTCTGCCTCCTTCCCTAGGAGCCACCCTCTTCTGCTCTAAATCCATACTCGCCACTCGAAGGGGACCTGGACATAAATAATTACAATAACCAGGGCCCGACTAACTAAACGTGAGGTCCAAAGCTTTTGGAGGCGTCTACCTCTGCGTTCTATCTTTTTTAATTCAACGCAAAATAATCTTTAACTTTTTCGCAATGTCGGTGCTAGCCTTGGTTGCCAGACGTCCCGGATTTCAAGGGACAGTCCCGTTTTTTGAAATGTTGTCCCGCGTCCCGGGGAACCTTGATACGGGACGGCTAAAGTCCCGTATTTTGGCTTGAAACAGCATTTTACGAAAGGAAACATTATTTTCAGAAAAAAATGAAGTAAAGCAAAAAACGTGAAATAGTGATAAGAAAATTGACTGAATTATAATATTTTTCTGTTCTCATACAAGAGAGGGGCGATGGGGCGATCGCCCCTCCCTTGAGGCCTTACTATCAATAACTTTTGAATAATGAAGTTCAAAAAACTTAATTTTAAACGAGCTTAATGATGTTGAAGGAAGGAAGTTTGGATTCTCCCCCGGAAATGTTTCAAAATTGAAGTCCGAAGCCTATATGATCAATATTTGCAATTCAGTATACATAGTAAAAAGTAAGTAATAAAATCAGAACTTTCTGGATCTGGCCTTAGTAAATGATGTTACTATTGCCTTACTAAAAAAAAAAGGCCCTTCGCAATTTTACAACTATGAAAGATATATGTCTTCAGCTGCTCTTAGTCACTAGATTTTCTGAATCAATCAATTTCAATCTTTTGAAATGTGCTTCGCTTCGCTTTTATTCTAAAAGATGTAACTAAATTTTATTCCATTTAGCAAACAAATACGCGTTTTAAAAACATAAAGATACATAATTTTTACAATGAGCGACAGAAATATAAATTACAGTGAGCTTTATGGCAACCTAAAGACCATCAAAACTTAGAAAGAATTATTGCAGCAGTAAAATCAAGTAGCAAATATGATTTAAAAAAAAAGGAATTTTCCGACATTATATAAGAATAATTATGTTATAATATTGACAAAACTGTACAGTTTTTCCCCAAAAGATATTGAATATTGATTTTTTTATTTGTTTTAGGTTAACTTCTTATAGTGAGTTCAAGTAGTAAGGTTTAATTCTATGTCTACTCAATTGTAATCAAAATTTTTGTTAATGACTCATTAAAATTATTTTGCATTCAAATTTTCCCATTGGTACGTCTAGCTTTTTGAAAAAGTACATACTAAATATTAGTCATCAGTAGAAGCGACTATTATATCTTTCACGCCAAGACGTCATTTGGGACATCAGGATGTGTGGTCAATGGCCTCCCACCTGGTTTTGAGAAATTATTGTATTTACTTTTAAGTGGGCACGGCTTTTGCTTTTTTTTTTTTTTTGGTATAATTTACATTGAAATTTAGTATAATTTACCTTTTGTCCCCCTCCCAGCAAAATTTTAAATGACGGACCTGTCAGAAAAAAGGGGCTTAATAGCAGGAAAATACGAATTTTCACAATAATTAGTGTTAAACCTTTTCCCACTAATATTCATGACGAAAAGCAACAATGCAATGGTAAAAAATGAAGTTTTTTTCATATGATCATTGTGTATTTTTTTTCTTCATTTATATTTGTGAGAAACGTTTAATATTAAAGTCAAGGTTGTAAAAATTCAACCTTTAGACTTCATCTCTCAATCCCCCCCCCCCCGCCCAGAGCCTGTCCCGTATTTACAGTTCTTAAATCTGGCAACCCTGGTGCTAGCCCCTTCGAGTTTGGCCTACAGGGCAACCAATATGCAGCCGTACTGAATGCATTATGTCTAGCACTGATACTGCTTTGTTATATCCATTTTAGCTTAAGAGTTTTATAGCTAATTCTCAAGAAAGAAATATTTTTTACTTGTATAAAATGAATAAGAGAAACATTAATTAAGTATCAAAAGAATTTTTTTCTTTTTTTTTTCAATTAATATTTTTTTTCTCTTGAAATTACGTAATTCTTTAATGCTGTACAACTGTTGTCATAAAATTTTTAGAAGATGGGGCCCAGTCCAGGCCTAGTTGGCATGTGCTATAATCAGGCCCTGACAACAACAACAACACACACACGTCGTACCTTCCACTTCACGTGGTTTAACCGGTTGGATGGAGCCCTGTTTTTTTGTCCTGACCAGGGGTCGAGCTTATCCTGGTCCAGAATCCCCAGAGTTGTTGAGTCCGAATGGAGAGTTGACGAACTTAGTGACCTATTTAATGTGCCCCAATCAAAATTAGCGAACACGGTGGATCTTCAACTGGCCGTCATCGGACCCGGGACTCTCCAGGTACAAGTCCGACACCTTACCGATCATGCCACTACAACAACAACATAAAAGCGCAAGCAAAAGATTCCGCCGTGCCGGAATCGTAATAATTAAATTATAGTTTCAAAAAACTAAAAAATACGCTTTCAGCGTTAATCAAACTAAGTTCAACTGGATTCTGAAGTCGCTCTGAGAAATTTTTGAACGATATAAGTCACATTTTCTACAAATATAAAAGTAATATACTTAATACTGTTACAAATCTTGTAAATAGTTGTTTTTTTTTTTTTTCCTGCCTTGCATCATTTTCACTAGTTCTGGTTTTACCTGGCGACATGTTGCAAAAGTATCTGAAGATATCACTTCTACCATTTGTACGCCGACCCTGTAACATTTTGTAATTTTTGCACTTACCCTAACTTTAATAAGCATGAAGACATTTTCGCTCGGAGTTGTAATACCGTGGGTTTTTCTTTTTATCACTAGAATTTTCTTGAATGGATTATTTAAGTTTGTGAATGAACAGAACACTCCGGATTTTGCTAGAATGTTGTAGAAATTTCCTTCCGAGTATAAATAGCTGTCCAACTGCCTTGAACAGTTAGTTCTTTTCTCAGATTTGATGTCTGGAGACTCGTTTTATTCGCTGGGGCGGATGGTTGTTTTGCTTTTGTAATTTCTTAATTACTGTTCACGTTAGATACGTGGTGCTGAGTTACTGTTGAGAGTACTTTGTACTGTTTGCTGCCTAATTGCTGGATGTTTAGAAATTGTTTGCTGCTCCTATTGTAAATAAGTGTACATACTTGTAAATAAATTTATAGTTACTTCATCAAGATTGGAATGCTCATTTAAAGAAAGTTGAAGGTGCTACGGACTCGTTACAATACTATCATTAATACTAAAGGTTAAACTATATTTCATGATACTGTAACTAATTTCTCTCTGATTTTCAAAACTATTAAATATCCACTAAGTTTACGTGCACTTATACACACGTCCAGTCACATTAATGTGACCACCACGTACTTTCGACTTCGACGTTAAATAACCAATCACAGAAGGCACTTGGTAGCACAATGCAGTTGAGGGTATATAAAGGATGTGTGTTTTGGAAAACATTTCTATTGTTGGCGTAATGCAAAAACGAAGCGATTTATACGACGTACAAAAGGGTATGATCATTAACTTTCGGTCCAAGGGTGGAAGCATTTCCAAAATGGCTGAGTTTTTGAGCTGTTCGCTTGCCGTCGTGGTAAAAGTGTACCGTGAATGGCAAAATGGGACTGTTCAAAATCAGCGACATGGAAAATGTGGTGCACCAGGAGCCATAGATGACAGAGGCGAACGATGGTTGAGGAGGGGCTGCCGTTGAGCAACTGACCCTTCAGATAAACCAAGGGGCTACCAGCATCGGCTCCCAAACTACTGTTTAGCGGACGTAGCTGCGTCTGGGCTTCCAAAGCGGAAACCTGATACATGAACGTATGCTGATTACTGTTCATCGACGACGAACCCTGGAATTTGCATACCAGTACCGCAGCTGAACGTCCATTGAGTGGCGACAGGTAGCATTTTCTGTTGAATTATGTTTAATGCTTCATCGGTCCGATGGACGTTGGCGTATGAGGCGTAAAACCTCTGAAACCAAACATCCATCGCAGCATTGTCGGAACTGTCCAAGCTGGAGGTGGGAGCATTATAGTTTGGGGAATGTTTTCCTGGCATTCTCTGGGTTCCCTGATCAGTGTGGAAGGTACTGCGAATCAATAAAAGTACTCATCTGTTCTTGCGGACCATGTTACCCCCTATATGAGCATTGTTTTTCCTCAGGATGATGACATCCATCAGCAGGACAATGCGAAGTGCCATACAGCTGCCAATGTACGCACGTGACTCGAAAAGCACCAGGATGAGTTTACCTTTCTCCCCTGGCCAGCAAACTCTCCTGACTCAGTCCCAATCGAGAATATGTGGGACCATCTCGATTGAGCTATTCGCGTCATGAATCCTCACTCGCCCAATCTAGCGCAGTTGGCCACGGTATTGGAGTCAACAGGGCTCAAACTACTAGTGAACACCTTCAGGGCCCAAACTGAATCTCTTCCTGCACGTCTCACAGCAGTCCGCTCTGCGAAAAGTGGTTATTCTGGCTTTTGACAGGTGGTCACATTAATGTGACTGGACTGTGTAATACATCAACATGTAAATATAGTTTAGCCTCTACCTTTAGTATTAATAATAGTATTAAATACACTGTCGTAAAAAAAATCCCAACACCAAAAAAGACTTGTGTTAGATAAACGAAATTTGGTAGGCGTGTTTATACAACTGAAAGATGACATCGATTGAAATTTCGTGTTCCGCGCATAAGTGTGGCGCAGCTGGCGTCACTCAGAACATGCAAATAAGGCTTGTTTTAAAAGCGTGTTGTGAAGCTCATGTGTATTATTTTTCCGTGAAATTGGACGAATTACGTTATGTTAGCCAGGAATACCTTTTAAGAAGACGAAGAAGCCATTATCAACAGCTCACCGAGTTTAAACGAGGTCGTACAATTTGGCTACGAGAAGGTGGATTTTCATTTCGCGATATTGCAGAAAGACTTGGGTGGGAATGTTTCCACCATGCATGATTATTGGAAGCTATGGGCAAGGGATGGTACTACCTCAAGAAGATCGAGTTCCGAGCTGCCACGTGGCACGACTGAGAAGGAAGATCGCCGAATCTTGCGTACGGCTGTGGCGCATCGTACTGCATCTGCGACTGACATTCGAGCTGCAGTTGGTACCGTCGTGACCCAAGGAACGGTAAGAAACTGTTTACTTCAAGGACAGCTCCGAGCCAGGCAGCCTGTAGCCGGTATTCCATTGACTGCAAACCATTGCCTTTTTCGACGGCAGTGGTGCCACGACAGAGCTCACTGGAAGTCGGAGTGGAGATCTGTTGTAATTTTTGATGAAAACAGATTCTGAATTAGTGCCAGTGGTGGCTGTATATTGGTCAGAAGGTGGCCAGGGGACCGCCTGCATTCAAGCGGTCTACGGCCTAGACACACGGGACTCACACCTGGAGTTATGGTCTCTGGAACAATTTCCTACGACAGCAGGGGCATTCTTGTGGTTATCCCAAACTCACTGACTGAAAATTTGTCGTCAGTCTTAATTTAACCAGTAGTACAGCCCTTCGTGAGTAGCATTCAAGGGGGCGTTTTCCAACCGGATAACGCTCGCCCTCACATCGCTGCTGTAACGCAATGTGCTCTACAGAGTGCTGACATGTTACCATGACCTGCAAAACCACCAGGTCTGTCTCCAATTGATAACGTATGGGATATCATGGGATGGCACCTCGAGCATCATCCACAGTCAGCAATGACGGTCCTAGTATTGACACTGCAAGTGCAACAAGCGTGGAACTCCATACCACAAAGTGACATTCGGCACCTGTATGACATAATGCATGCACGCTTGCAGGCTTGCCTTCAAAATTCTGGAGGTTACACCCTCTATTAAATTAACATAATTTCACATTTGCACAGCATTTTCTTGAGCTTAAATTAGCCAGTGATCTTGTACATTTAATCAATTAAACATGTTAACTAGACAATTGCATTACCCAAATTTCATTACTCTACGGCAATTTTTTCTTGGTGTTGGGATTTTTTTTTCCGCCAGTGTATATTACTTTCATATTTGTAAAATACGTGAATTTATCTTTTTGTCAGAGTTACATACATACAAACAAACAAACCCACCATGTGAAACTAATAAAAGCATATTAAAAAGCTTCCAAATCAGATACGGCCGGGGCGTTCCTGGTGGATGGGGAACGTGTCTCGGCTGCCGCCTGACACCACCCGATCCGTTCCTAGCGGCGCGAGACGCGGGAAAGTGTCGTTTTCCACCCCGAAGATGTTTTCCATCATCACAGGTGCTTCTCACTTACACTGCGGATACAGAATGACTCCCGAAAGATAATAATAGGGAACTAGCAACTCATTAAATACTCCTACTCTGATTGCTAGATATTGTCAGGAGACTTACAAACATAGGCGGATTTAGGCTGTGAATTCGGGGGGTGCGGTAAAACCAAGAATCTGGGAAAGGGGGGGGGGATATTCCCAGGACAAACTGGTAGCTCGGAGTTCTCCTTCCAAAAATTTTGAAAAATTGCCTTAAAATTACTGAACTCGTCCGTAATTCTAAAATTTTGTCATATCACTCGAACGAGTGCAGTATAAGGTGACATATCCACCGAAAATTATTAATGGACGAAACGTTGTTTCAAAAATGTCGGTTCTGGTCACGATCCCATATCAGCCGTGCTCTCAACTGAACTGTGCTCATCGATTTCCAGCCTTCATGGAAACATTCATCGACGCACGGTTCGTGATTTTTCCGAAACTCATTCGCTGATTGTTTCGGGTGACTTTCCTTCCCCCAATCGATAATCTTTGTTTGAATTTTGTCGTTCCACCGCTTTGAGGATGATTTCGAGAAATATCAGATTCGTTCGGCAGGAAGGGGGACCCGAATTCTGCGTTTGAGTTCTCACTGCAAACACTGAGATGAGTCGAAGCGAACATTACAGACTCTCGCCAAGAATTGTCAATAGAGATAAATGTGCTTAGTTGAAAGTTTGAACAAAATTTAAAAAATAAAATAAAAAAGAAATCCGTTTCAGTTTTAGTTACCAACTGCCCGTCGCTGAGAGCCACGGAGGGCTCCTTGTCAGTTTGGTCTTCGGCCCGCCTTCCCCCCGGAAATTTTCTTCTCCGAATCCGTGGTGGGCTCCACTCCACAATGGGCCGGGTCCCTCGTTTTCATCGGCTTCCTGTTGTAGCATATTGGCGTGGCAAGCATTGAATGAGAGAATTAAACTGAACATTCTTTATTTACACGTATACTACAACTATATTTGCAACAAATGTTAAACCTGAACATTGGGTTCTGTAATACAGATTTCTGGAGAGTCAGAAAGCATGTCTGATCACTCCAAAGTTTCAGAGCGTTCTCTTCGATTTCCATGCCGCTCCCCAGCTCAACTGAAATAGATGTCCCTTCTCAGAAAACAACCGGGGATGAGATCCCCATCTCCTTGTCCAGAGATGCAGCTGGACGGAGATCATGGGAAAGGATGAGGAATTTTGTCCAAACGGTCAAAGGTCAACTTGGGGGCGTAGCAGCAGTGTTTTATGGATTTAAAAGAATGCTGCAGCTGGCCTCAAAGTGTGG
Organism: Uloborus plumipes; assembly: GCA_038373865.1. Lineage (NCBI taxonomy): Eukaryota > Metazoa > Arthropoda > Arachnida > Araneae > Uloboridae > Uloborus > Uloborus plumipes. The sequence continues at coordinate 6,788 of JAXGGA010002439.1, read as the reverse complement.
GAAACAGTTCCAAGGATGTTTCCAAGGGTGGGAAACTAGTGGCAGAAGATCGTAAAACGCCACACTGTGTTGAGTGGTATGGGAATTTCACCATCACAATTTTATTGTTGAAAAGTGTAACCTGCAAAGAAAACTGACTGTAGCAATTACGAAGGGGGTTGGCGAGTATTAACCAATAGGGTTGGAGAGATTTAACTAACAACAATAATAATAATTAATAAATAAATAAATAAGAGGAAAAAAGAAAGAGAATTTTTTTTCTTTTTCTTTTTTTTTGTAGGTTTAGTAAAATAAGCAACGTACTAAGAATTAAACACAGAGTAAGTAGTATTTTGAAAATGAATATCTTCAGAATAAATCATATCTTGAATGTTGCCACTCAAGCTATGTAAATGCGAAATACAACTAAGCACTTAGCGGGAATTGCTACACTACTAGTAACGCAACAAAGGAAAACGCATCTTTGAAAAAAATTTAAAACAATATTTTCAACTAAATTCCATAAAACCTCACTGAAAATAGAAATATAAATCCAAAAACAATGCAGTTCGCATTAATCTTCAAACGAAATTCCATAGTCCGACATAAGATCGAGTCTTCGCCATTATTAATGTACCGACGGATCAAACAGTGGGCTCGATTCAGTGCTAATCCAGTGCCTTCTTCTTTGTTTCCACTTCAGTTCACTTCTGCTTTTCTTTTTCGTTGCAGAATTTCGTTTTTTTTCGCGTCGCCGGCAGAAGAAGAGGCTCTCGAGAGCGCAGACGATCGATCGCGGGTGGCGAGCAGACGAGATACTGTGCCAGATACGAGATCGAGACAGCTGCCGTTGACGCGCCAAAACAATGAATGTTCCCAGAGTGTCTTCATTCCCTTTGTTGTTCGCCGCCGGTGTCGAATTCCGGCTGCGAGCATTCGAATTCCAGTTAAAAAGAATTTAAATGGAGAGGAATCTGGAGGGAATAAATGGTGTTTACCTCTGACCAGCCAGGACTTACTTTATAATTTAAAAAAAAGTGCAGGAACCCTATATTTTTCAAAACGTATATTCATTGTTGTTGTTGTTTCTGATACCACTCGGTTATCCGAGCGCGAGTAGATGCATCAACTCGATTTGAGGCAGAATATAGGTACGGCTTCCCGTTTTTACGAGCACCATTCATGTGGAAGACCGTTTTAGCTCAACACTCATGCCATAAGACCTGCTTATGGGGCAGGCAGGCATTCACAACATACATTCACCCTGAGAGAAAGCACACGATATGAGGGAGTGGCAATAGGGGCGATAACTCCTCATCTGGGGAACTCTCCACAGTGGTACATTTTCAAAATTGAAGTTCAAAAAAGGCATTTTTCAGGCTATCCTTGATACTGGGCAAAAGGGAGGTTTGTGGCTCTCATCTGGATGCGTTCCTCAATTGAAGTCCAAAGCACACGTGGTCAACTGTATGTAAACAAAGAAAGACGTGTAGTAAAGGATACGTAATGAAATCAATCGCCCCTACCTCGAAACAAATCTAGATCCGGCCTTGGGATTAGATAGGCTTTCATTAAAAATGATTTCTTCATCATGTTGCATAGCAGGATTTAACCTACCGGGGTATGAGAACCATCTCTAGCCCAGGCACGGATACACGGAGGGGGGGGGGGGGGCTGTGCCCCCCCCCCCAAATGCCAAGGTGCATAAAATATTTTCAGGAAAATTCTTCAGTTTTTTAGAACTTGAATTTAAGGAAACGCGACAGAAAAACAAGAAGCGTCTATACTATCAGGAGCTCTGTGTGACTTTGAATTTATAGTTGGTTCATTTTGTCTCAGTGACATTTCATCATGCACACTTCCTTTGAGTTTAATACTGCAAAAAGAGTCTTTTGACTTGGCAAAAGCTGGGGAACTTGTAAAACATTTAATTCAAGAGCTCCAATTGAGACGTTCTAATTCAGAAAAACAGTTTGCGATTATTTTTGCCGATATCAGTAAAATGGCGAACACCCTTAATGTTGAAATAAAGAAGCCCCGAAGTTGTGGTCGCCCTACAAAAAGACCGAACTATCCGACTGAAAGTCCTCAAGACTATTATAGAATTACTACATATATACCTCTTTTAGAAAACATATACTCAGACTTAGAAAGAAGATTTTCCACAGATGTCTTGGAGGCCTTTAAATTGCCACTTTTACTTCCTCAGTTGGTTGCCGACGTGGATAACGTAGAGGAATTTAGTCAGAGCCTCGTCCGAAGATTTTCGTCATTGTTTAAAGATGCTGAGGAAGTGCAAATGATGAAGCTTAAAGGAGAAATAAGCTTATGGCAACAAAAGTGGAAGCACAAAGAATGTGGTGTAAAACCATGTAGAGCAATAGAAGCCTTAAATATGTGTGACAGAGACGTCTTTCCGACAATCTATATTCTTCTTCAAGTCTTATGCACTTTGCCAGCTAGCAATGCAAGTGCAGAAAGGTCCTTTTCTTCTCTACGACGGCTCAAGTCCTGGACCAGATCGACTATGGTGCAAAAGAGACTTGTCGGACTAGCACTTCTGCACATCCATCAAGATATGCAAATTGACCCAAATAATGTGTTATAGTCCATTGAAATGTCATCAAACCTAAAATTTTTATATATATGAGATTTTTTGGTGGTTTCTTTGTGAATTTGACCTGATGATTCCGAATCCGTTGAGTACCAGACGCTAAACCTTGAGCATTTTTGTCAAAATGGCGAAATCCAATATGGCTGCTGTAAAAGGTATGAAACAAATTAATGGAATCGTGCGTGCAATGAAACATTTTATACACTTAAAAATGATTGTACTCTTTAGTCAAAATATAATTCTATTGAAAATTAATATTTATGAAAAGTATACAAATAAAAAAATTATCAAAATGGTAAAATTCAAGATGTCAGCCTAAAAAGTTGTAAGGTTTGATTTTCAAGTATAAATCATTTTTTAAACCGTAATTTAAATGAAAATAGAATGTTTTAACAAAGATAAATGTCTAAAATGATATGCAGGGAGCATAAAAAATGTGATTTGCCTAAAAATAACACTCTAAAAATATTTAGAAACATTCCAAACTTAAGTTTCGGGATTTTGCTGGTTTTAAACCAATTTCCTGCAAGAAAAGTTTCCCATATTGATACAAGTTGCATGAATGCGAACTTCTCACTGGTATGAAACGTATTTTTAGCTACCAGTTGGAAGGTATATCCAACGTGTTTGTTTAGTGTTTCGCCTTCAGCTGGATTATGGATTGTCCAGATTGATTTCACCCAAGTAAAGGTATGTGCAATCTCTCGATATTGTAGTTTTGGATGAATTGTAAACGAAATAGCGGCTCAGCTATTTGCTTGAAATTTCTGCCTTAGAAATAGCCACATATGTTAAACTGCTCCGGGAGCTTTCCTGGTAAGTCAGAAAGGAGCCGAACTGCTACCATCAACCTATCTAAGAGTTTTTCGCAAGTTTCCGATTTATTGCCGTAAAGCGACTGACTTTTGTTTGGAAGCGTTATAAATTCTTTAGCAAGGTTTCTGACTTGATGTGATATAGACTTAAGCGTAAAGTATTGATAGAACTTTAAATGCAGAGGACTCGGGTAAAATTGGCAAGACACAGTGGCATGCATATGACAAAACGTGGCCTCAAGGATGCCACTAAACATTAAGAAGGTTAAAGAATGGTTACGTTCACCGCAAAGAAGACTAAAATCTGTGATTCAAATCATACACCGGACACAAGAATGGTATATATCGTTTAATGGAGTCATCAAGGGAAAGCTTCCTTGCAGAAATGATTTAGTCATGAACTGGCTCCTCTTCCTACTGCTTTATTTGATGATGAGTGAAATATATGATAGGTCCAAATAAATCTGCACTAGAGTCAAAACTAAAGGCAGTTTTCAGGGTTGGCGGTAAGAGTCGTCCAGAAATTATCATTCTTGGTGAATGTGCAACATTGTCGGCAGTACCTTTACCCGCAAAGCCAGCTGCTTGAGTAATTGTATTGATGATGTAGAAAACCTTATTAAGCACGAAATACAAACCATTCTAGCGGTACACAATCCGTTTGAGAGATACGATAAATTTAGTACTACGTCACAACGTCGAGCCAAGCAAGAGAAAAATGTCTGTTGTGTTTTTCAACTTAATGAAAAATCACCACTTTCTAAGAGAGACATCGTACTGAAAGTAGTACCAAATAAGACGCAAATAATTAAGTTTGTTGTGAGCCGACTGTGTTAATCCCCAGGTCAATGTAATTGTTACTGGTACCGATTCTTTTCCGATTAGATTGGTGTTAGAATTCAACAAGCTTTTCTTTCTCATGAAGAAGCTGTTGTGATTATGACTCACTACTTAGCTAAAGTCAGTAGTATTCCGAAAGAATTTAGAAACCTTCCAAATTAAAGTAAGTCACTTTACGGCAAGAAATTGGAAACTTCCCAAAAACTCTTAGGTTGATGGTAACAATTCAGCACCTTTCTCGCTTACGAGGAAAGCTCCTGGAGCATTTTAACAAATATGGCCAGTGCTAAGACAAAAATTGCAAGCAAATAGCTAAGCCACTTATTTGTTTTGCAATTCATCCAAAACTACAATATCGAGAGATTGCATCGATTTTGTCCTTGTATCGATTTTGCCCTTACTTGGGTGAAGTCAATCTGGACAATCCATAATCCAGCTGAAGGCGACACACTAAACAAACACGTTGGATATACCTTCCAACTGGTAGCTAAAAATACGTTTCATACCAGTGAGAAGTTCGCATTCATGCAACTTGTATCACTATGGGAAACTTTTTCGAAAAGAACCTTGTTTCTTGCAGGAAATTGGTTTAAAACCAGCAAAATCCCGAAACTTAAGTTTGGAATGTTTCTAAATATTTTTAAAGTGTTATTTTTTAGGCAAATCACTTTTTTTATGCTCCCTGCATATCATTTTAAACATTTATCTTTGTTAAAACATTCTATTTTCATATAAATTACGGTTTAAAAATTATTACCTGAAAATCAAACCTTACAACTTTTTAGGCTGAAATCTTGAATTTTACCATTTTGATAAATTTTTATTCGTATATTTTTCATAAAATATTAATTTTCAATAGAATTATATTTTGACTAAAGAGTACAATCATTTTTAAGTGTATGAAATGTTTCATTGCGCGCAAGTTTCCATTAATTCGCTTCATACCTTTTACAGCAGCCATATTGGATTTCGCCATTTTGACAAAAATGCTCAAGGTTTAGCGTCTGGCACTCAATGGATTCGGAATCAGCAGGTCAAATTCATATAGGAACCACCAAAAAATCTCATATATATATATAAATTTTAGGTATATGGCCTTCTAGCTTGGACTATTAATTCGTTTTGCGAAATCAAAGAATCATCGCCTTTGCCTTTAAATTTATGCATAAATATGTATATATTTGTATATATTGCCATTCAATGTTGTATTATAATTTTTTGAAACGTTACTTAGTAAATTCAAACAAGAGAAGGTCGGTTTTTCCAGCAATCTTTTTTTACTAAATGCTTGCGGCCACAAACTTGCTTAATCACATTTGTATTTAATTTTTGTTGAATTGCTCTTTATATTTCATAGTTTCTGCTAATGTTTTTTTCTTAATTAAAAATTTCAACAATAAACAAACGGGGATTGAAATTATTATCTGAGAATTTGTGACGAACAAAATTTGTATTGCATTTAATTCTTTATTAAAAAGCGCGCTGCAAAAAGAGAGAGCTTTATGTTTAAATATTTTTGAGAGTTCATTTAAGATATCCCCCCCTCCCCAATAAACAGTTTCTACAAAAGTTCCCCTCCCCAATCCATAGTCTGGATCCGCCACTGCTCTAGCCACTGAAAAAGAGGAGAGTTTCGCCTACAATTTGTTCTTGCTGTCTCCTGGACTTTGGAGGAGTGGGACCGGACTGATGTTGGGGTTCATGGAGCCCCAATTACCTCTGATTTTGGATACTCCACTGTATTCAGAAATCGAGCCGTGGTAGCCCAATCGGTAAGGCGTTGACTCGTAACCGGAGGGTTCCGGGTTCGATCCCAGCCGGTAAAAGATCCACCGTCGTTACTGATGGTGGCTGGGCGACGTAAAATAAGGGTCGTGGTCACAAAGTCCTCCAAGTGAAACGATACCTCTGGGGGTACTGGACTAGGTGTTCCGCTCGGCCCTTAGTTTGGATCAAAAAAGAACAGAGCGCTCTTCAGGGCCCCATCCCGGTTAAACCGCGAGTTGTGGTATGTACGGGGAGGGGCGTGAAGAAATTGGAGATTTCAGAAAAAATTCAGAAATTGGCCGAAAAGTTGCAGTTGCTTCAGTTACCAAAAGCATTTACGAAGCTTAAAAATAACGTGCAAACAAAGTTTAATTTTTTGGATGTTACAATTTGGATGTTTTGGATGTTTGGATGTTTGGTTTCGGGATTCTAAACCAAAAAAAGCGACAGGGTGCTTCCAGGTGTGAATAAGTGTTTTAATCATTAAAAAAGACACTTTTTAACAAAAATTTTGTAGCAGAAAAGGTATTTTTTTTAACCTTTTCGTATATTATGTGCATACTCACAATGTGAGCAAGTACTTTTCAAAAGTATTTTGTATAGGGTAAGTGCTCCAGTAGTCGGCCACAATGACATAAAACTCCTCATAAATAGTACATTTTTAATTCAAAATCAGATATGACGCATTCACACATTCATGTACCTACCCTCAACCATCAACCAGTTGCAGTTAAGTTTTGGGTACTTTTTTTGAATGAGTCATGAGTCATTTC